>JAPYYT010000034.1:0-184760 GCA_030522565.1 Ceratosolen corneri | reverse complement strand
CTCTACTACTAAATATGTCATTATCAATTAATGAAATAGATATATTACTTATTAAAGATCATTATTTTATTGTGCATCGTGCAATTAGCAGTACTTTATGATTGTTAAATAAATTGTATTATTTTATACAATATAACTAGTCAAAATGACAGTATTAGCTATACATCCTACATAATGAATGATAAAAATTATTTATTTCTTACACACTATATTTCTTATTTATTGAATTTAAATTACATATAAATTCTATTCCAAACTTCTGTTAATTATGGTGTACTATTTTAATTTAACAGCATTAATATCAAATATTTTCTTATTATAAATTAATAGATTCTTTTTATTTCGTTACCTTTCATTGTATTAACATTCCTCAGAAATTTATCCTAATTTTATTAAACAAATTAAAAAGTTTTCAAATATATTTTACCATTAAACAATCCTTAATTTAAATAATAAGGAGTCCAAATATAAATATACACATGCAAATATGTACGTGATAATATTAACATGTTTTCAAAGATGTTTAAATTTTTATATAAAAATGTTGTTTAACAATTTTTTGTATATAAGTTAACGCAAAACAAAATTTGTTTAATAAAAATAGTTAAAATTGAATAAATTTAAATCAAATATGTTTTTTCTTTAAAAAATATATCTTATTAATAAATACTCAATGAATTACATTCGATAATTGAAATGGTCATTGGTTATGACATGGAAATGGTAAAAATTTTTCGAGTATAACTTTGTTTTTAGTATTAAAAAAAGTATTATTATAGATAAATATATATAGAAATAAATAATTATATATAGAAAATTTTATAAAATTGTATAATTTCAATTATCAACATACGAATCTAAAATTACTTAATTACATTTAAATTTTTCAACAATCAATATTTTATTTTATATAGTTTTTTTTTAAATTAATTCATTTATACAAGTGTAATCAAATTTACAACTTCTTATCATTCTGTTTAAATACATAAGTAAATACAAATATTGACCGAATCAAACAAATTTAATAATATTTAAATTTAATAATATTATATTTAATAAAAATATAATATTTATAAAAGAATATAGTTTTTTACTTAATTCATTTAGTATATATATTTATTAGGTAAATTAAATTTTTATATTATTAAACAAAAATTGCATTTTCCTGTTTATAAGAAAAGATTATTACCTCTACTACTAAATATGTCATTATCAATTAATGAAATAGATATATTACTTATTAAAGATCATTATTTTATTGTGCATCGTGCAATTAGCAGTACTTTATCATTGTTAAATAAATTGTATTATTTTATACAATATAACTAGTCAAAATGACAGTATTAGCTATACATCCTATATAATAAATGATAAAAATTATTTATTTCTTACACACTATATTTCTTTTTTTTTAGTTAATTTTAAATTTAATTATTTAGTTGAATCCAGGTTTACTTTTCGCAGTCAATTTAATAGATTAGTATTTCTTTTTTTTTCTTTCTTCTTTACTACCACAACGCTTTTCTATTTAATAACTCATCTACCTATCTTTTTCTAATTGATTATCTCTTATTTTTGTTTCTTTATTGTTTATAGTCTTTTGTTGGAAGATATTCAAAGTCCATTAAAATACTCCGTTCATGTATGGCAGGCAAAGCATCTATTTTATTTTATTATTAGAATTGAAATATATACATAGAAAACTTCACAAAGTTGACTCGTATAATTTCAAATTTATTGAAATAACAAATCTGATATAAATGTATAGACCGTGATATATAAATTATGGTAATATATTTCTAATTAAACCAATTTATAATTTTTAGAAATTCTTAAATTTTACTAACAACAATCTAACTATATATAAATATTCTTATTTTAAGTAGGAATTATTGTTTTGATTTCAAAAATAATGTTATAAACATACATAATTATAAAACAATTATTAATAGATGAATCAACAGAAAAGAACTGTATGTAATTGTCGACTATTATTATTTAATATAAACAATATTTGTAATATAAAATACATTAAACACATAAAAATTTTAATTATTATACTAGAATTATATTGAATTGTTGAATATAAAATTATATAAATAAGGTGAAATTGAAAATTAATGTTAATTTTATACAATTAATTAATTATATTGTGAATAACTCTTTAATGTTATGATTTCAATATCATTTACATCTCATTTAATAATATATGTGTATTTAAAATAATTTTTTAAAAAATCATAAAATTGAATTTCTGTCGTGACATTAACACTATTCATTATCAAGTTTTAATGCAATTTAATGAAACAGCAAGATTTATTATTAAAATTTCATCAAGGTCAATGTGTTAACGGATCAAAGTGTAATTTAATATTATTATTATATAATTATTTGCTGATCGATATAGTAGATTTATTATACCATAAATGAATTTTTTGTATATAATATTACGTAATAATTAAAGAAGTCAATTAAGGAAATATTAAGAAATTCATTCGATATTTATGAATTTTCCGAGTAAGTAGGATTATAAGATTTTTATATCACAAAAGATATAATCTCGAAAGAATTTTAATTAACATAACTTTTGAGTTTATATTGGAAGATGCATAATTATATTGAATATATATTTAACGATGGTACAAAGAAATATTTAAATATCAAAAATGATTAACAGCGAGATCTTGCTATAATTTCATCTAAACTTTCATATGATATTAAATTTATGTAATGAACTTAAATTTACAATATAATTTATACGTTGAAATTTTTTTCGTTTATTTATGTTATTTAGACTGAAATAATTATTGTAATTCAGACATTAACTTTAATAATATTTTAATAATCGTAAATAAAAACATTATTTTGTTACAAAAAACATATATTTTAAATATTAATATTAAAAAAATAACAATATATAACATATAACATATTTATTGTATGTTAAATATCAAATAATAATTTTCTACTCTCTATATTGACGAAAATAAAACCCAATTTAATATTTTAATAAATGTAATGCTTTGTTATCAAATTATTTTTAAAAATAATATATGTATTTTTTAATATATATTAATACTAGACGGAAAATATATTTGTGAAAATTATTTGAATACTAATGAAAATTAATGACGAATCAGGAAAGAGTCCGAAATAAAAAAATTATGTTTATATCGTTTCAATAAGTTACAGAATTAGTAATTATTAATATTATTATTATTAATTTTGTTAAATCATAGAAAAAAATTAATATTCAAACAATTTATAGTTAATAACTTTAAAAATCAAATTTTCGATTTCATAATTGAAAATTAGTTTTATATATTAAATTTCAAATACAAATAAAAAAATTATTGATGAGATGTTATATTATAAATTAAAATGCAGAATAAGATATTTATGATAATACGCATTATTTAGATGATATATTTAGACAAATTTTTAAATTTATTTATGAAAATAACATTTAAAATTTTAGGTATTATTGAAATATAAGAAATAGTGTATTTTTGTAATTATAATTATTTATTTTATACCTATATAATATACTTATTATTTATAATTAATTATAAAATACTTTATCCTCTGTATTTATTTTATAAATATTCATTTGTTCCTAACAGTTTAATATTTTATGTATTCCACTTTTTACATACGCTAGTGACATTTTATTTTTTTCAATTAGTTATAATCTTTAAAATAATTACTAGTATGCAAACTCTAACATTTTCCTATGCTTCAAAATTAATTTTAATTGCCAATACTTTGAACAACTATTCAAATATGCGCGCTTGCTACATCTTATGAAGTAAGATGATTGGTATTACATAGTTATGAATATTTTCATTGATTTTTTATTGATTTTTATCAATGTTTATCAATATTTTATTGATTCCATAATTTCTTGTAACCATTTATTTGATGAAAATGAATTACCACTAATTACATAATAATTCGTATTAGAATTTAAATGTCATTATTATAAGTCATAATTTTTATTTATTTTTAGTATATTTTTATTAGCAAAATATTACAAATAAATAAAAAAATCTTAAAATATCTTTGTATATAAAAGATAATTTTTTAAGTTTATGATTTAAGTATTACTAATTCGCTATTTTATTGTAAATTAAAATTAAAATTTTGCGAATATTTATGAAACAAGTAGGACTATTTTTCAGAATAATAAATATGATTTCTTGCATACACGGTATAAATTACACTCGTTTTTATACACTAAATAATTAAAGCATAAGATAAAAATTGATGATTCATAATTAACAACTGAATTTTCGACTTTCGGAGTCTTCTATAAAAAATATATAATTAATGAAATTTATTTTTAATGGCAATATACAAGCTTTTCTTCAAATTACTTTTTCTATAATTCTTTATGTTTAATATTTTTAATTATACTCTATTGTTTATAGTATATTTTAAAGTAATTATTAAATTATAAAATTGTTAATATTTTTATAGACAGACAAATTTTTTTTTTGGTTTTCTTTTGGAGATCTTAATTATATTATTATAAAAAAATAAGTAAAATTATCCAATGCTGCTATATTGAATATATTTTTAGAGAGGTTTGAAGTATATAAAAACTATCAACTATGTACGAAAATTTTATAAAATAATTTCTTTAGTTTACAAAAAAGAAATATGTAATATTAATTATTGGTAATTTTGAATCATTTTACATCATTAATATTAGCAGATTTGTTGCTCAGAATTATGTAATACATAATCATTTATTATATAAATTAATCATTATCTATTCGGAAGACTAAAAACTTATAAAATAGTAATAAATAATACTTTATTATTTTTATAATAAATATATATTAAAACATAAGCAACAATATACTACTCAAATATATTAAACTTAATTAAAAAAACTAAAAAATAAGTAAAATATAAGAGAAACTGAATTGAAATTAAATAAAACTAATTTTTAATAGAAAGTATTATGTCGTCATTACCCTGTAATATTAAATAAATAGAAACTATACATAACTTTAATAATTTTATAATAATATTTATTATGAACAGTATTGTTTTATCTCTACAAAGTATAAAAAGTTCATATTACATAAAAATATATTTATATATAAAATAAATATACATAAATATACATAAATATACATAAAAATATATAACAATTATATTTTGTAAATTTTTTAATAAATTTTTATACAATCATTTACTATATTAAAAATATATTATTATATTATTATTTTGAATAATAAGTAAAGCTCATAATTTTTTTATAAAATAGAAAAAAAGATATGAGATAAAAATAAGAAATGTATTATTTGCACACTAAATTACATAATTATACATAGCTATAAACGTAATTAAACATTGATGAAATTGTATTTTCATTTTACTATAAAGCTACTTAAAGTATAATAAATTTTTCAATGTTTCAAAATCTTTTCATACTTGAATGCATTAAATTTGAATAGGTTTTTTAAGCGAAACTTAATATCTAAATAAATGCCCAGCAATTTTACATATGTTTGTATGCATCGTTAACTAAATCGTTTCTTTTTTTCATAATGCTAATATTACTATTTTTATTTTCTTAGTTATTAAATTGATTTGATTCTTATTTCTAAAAAAGATCGTAAAAGTTATTAGTGTTATTCATTATTTCCAAGTGTAAATATAATATTATTTTGAATTAATTTTTGACTTGAGTTAAATCTCGTTCATTTTTTAACAATAACATAAATAATTAAATAATCGATGTATAATTACTTTTGCAAATATTAAACGATAGAATAGAATTTATTGCATCTTATTGAGTAGTACTTTTTACTCAAAATTCTTAATTAGATTAATATTGTGTCGTATTAAGCATATTAAATCAATAAAAAAATTTGTCAATTGTCGATTGTTTAAGTTTCACCCTATATGTTATATGTAATATATATTATGTGTATTCAATTTTATGTATCAATTATATGTATCCCAAACTCTTTTATCTAAACCGATATGATTTTCATAAATGAATTACTTAGCAAAGACATAAATTTATTAGTAGATTAACAACCATGCCGATTTCAAAAGTAAACTAACAAGTTACAAATTTACAAATGTACAATTTACAGAAACCGAAAAATGATTTAGTTTTTATATTAACTAAGTTTTGGACTTTATGAGAAGCACTTGTGATGTATCGAAAGAAGGTACAACAAGTTGATGATCGTCCCGGTATTTTTGTATAGAGTCGCGGATATAGTCCTTCGCGCAAACACATTTAATATATGATAATAGGCAATAAAGTATAATTTTTTTATATCAATTAATAATAATTTTTAAATTTATACACTAATTTTACTATAATGTAAACAACAAATATAATAACTATAAAAAATATTCCATGTCCATATGCTTATTAATTAAATAAATAATTGAAAAATATTATATATTATTGTATATATTCGATTTAAAAAATCTTTTTTGAAAATATTTTACTTCCATTATAATAATAATATTTAACACTTGTATAATTTTCTAGACTAAAATTACTTAATGACCTGATTAACACAAAATAATAAGACATCTATAAAAATGCAAGAATATACGTCTCGTAATATATGCAATAATAGTCTACTATATAGTTTATAAGCATAAATTTCATTATCTGTAAACGTAGTATAAATAAACGTATAGTTTTAATATAAACTAATAAAAATATCAATTTCGTCATACATTCTACAACCGATAATTAATGTTCATTTCCGAATTATATTTTAAAAATTTTTGAATATTTTGACTCCATTTTTCACATATAATAATTATCATAAAAAATCTATTTATTAAATAAATTATTAAATAAATAATCAAATGTATTCTTTACTTAAATGACATATTCATGTAAACAATTTTCATTTGTACATTTAACCACAACTCTGCTTTAAAACGATTTAAAAGTTCTTAATATCTGATATCTGTTATTATTTTTTAAAACTAATTTTAAACGTTTGCCACCTAGCTATTTCTTTTTTTATCTTATACCTACATCTAAGATATATATTTGTTTTTTATTTTACTTATTCTAATTTTTAATAACTTAAGTAATTTTATCTTAATAAAATTATGTCAAAATTAATAATATATCTAATATTAATAATATTAATAATATAAAATTTTAATATATCTTATAATAATTATAATAATCTTAATAATTTTTATTATTTATATTATTTTGTAATCGTTTTGAATAATTTATAACAAAATGTAAAAATAAAGTTATTGGTTTAAAATCAAACAAAAATTAGAAGTATAAAAAGAATATAACGTATACTAAACGTATTTATATATAATTCATAATTTTGAAGTTCTTCAGTTAATACACAATATATAAATTTAATATTTACTTTAACTAATTAATTTTTATAACTCATGATTTAAAATTATAATTTTATGTTTAAAATATTTTTAGTTTAGTTTAAAATATTTTTTTATAACTGGTAAACTATGATTATGAAAAAATAAAATTGACAATATTGGTAAATTTATATAAAAACGTAAATAAAATTTTGAAACAAGATAAATTATTAATTAAATCTCAAAATGAAAAACAATCATATCATACCATATGTCATATTATTGCTAAAGTGAAAAACTTATTTATAATACGACGAAAGTAAGTTTTTACAAATAATTTCTAATAATTATTAAATTTTTACTAATACATCTAATTAAGTTATTATAATCTCTTATACTTATAAATAAAATATTCTCAATACTGAGAACACTCAATACTGAGAGTCATATCAAAATTAATTTTGTACACTATCTTAAATTATCATCGGATATATTTAGTAGGTTTTAAAATGTTTCACCAATATTTTAATTACTGAAATGAATATAACCTTTTGTATTTAAATATTTTTAAACGCGTATCCTACGTTCAATACATTCCAGAATTACTTACATAAACATTAAAAAACCAAGGATATTTAAAAATATTCTTAAAGAAAAAATTTTGAAATAAAACTGATATTTAATATTTATTATATAGATAAGAAATTTATCATATTAAATAAATTATGCATTTTTTAATTTATTACATTTTTATACTAAATATTTAAATCCATTAGTTTATAATGAGATTGTATAAATATTATATAATATTAATTATTGTGTTATAAAATTTATCTGTTTTTAAGTAGAAATGAATGGATTGAAATTATAATCGTAAATTCGAATTTAGTCATTTTGCTATAAATTCATTTACTATAAAAAAATTTAAGTGCTAATGTAAATAAATATATCAAAAACTTATTATCATTTATAAAATCGATAAAAAATTAACTATTATTAGAAAATAATATAAAATAAGCCATGAAATTAATAAGTTTAATATATTTATATTTTGTAAAACATTACTACATGTACTTTTATAACATAAATATATATAAATATGTCTGCATTATATATTTTACGAGATACAGTATTACAATAAAAAATAAAAAATAATTGTAAAAAAATTATATTTTCATGATTATGATATCCAAAAAATATTAATCAATATCTAATAATCAAAATGTGTAAATAATATCAAAATTAACGTAACTGATTTTGAATCAAACGACATTACATACTAATGACTCACAAAAATTTTATAACGAGAATGGTAAACGAAGAAAACTGGTTATAAAAATGAGTCAATATATAGCTTATAAAAAGATGAATGTAAATTTTATTTACGGATAAAAACGTATCAATAAAAACATTAAGGACAAAACCAATTGCTTAGATAACATTAGTTTTAAAAAATAACTTGATATGCATTAACATTTTACAACAAATTCTATCACTGATTATGAAAAAATTGACAACTAGAATGAGATTGTTTTAGTTTTTCAAAAGTTTAAATATTTATTTCATAAACATCATATTCATATTTATATATTTTAACAATTTTAAATTTAATTTTACAGTAAAAATGAGTATGATTCATGCATAATTTCTTCGATTTATAAAATGTAAAACTATAATACACATTAAACTTTTAAAAAGGAATTTGAGATCAAATTCATTTATAATTTTAATTTTATATAAATAAAATTATTTATTATAATATATTAGTCACCTACATTCACTCAAACATCGTTTAAACAAATTTACTAAATAATGCACATTTTTCAATATTTTTTTATTACATTTTAATAGCCTTAATGATATATAGAAAATTTGAATGAAATAAATGCTAATATAATAACTAAGATAAAACTAATGCAATAAGAATATAGTTTTAGTTAATAGGAAATGTTTCTATTTCAAATTTCAATACATTTTGTATGTATCATGAATTTATATTTTCGTAATATATTATTCCTACCAAATTATAGTAAATCTGTTTAAATCATTTAGTTGCTGTATTTGACTTAAACAATCTAATATAGTTTTAGAATATCCTTTTATACATGCAATCATAAAATTTTTGTATTTCAATTTCAATGTCTCCAAACTGGCTTTCTAAAAGTTTTCAACATTAATAAATCATAATTTTAAGAACAAAATTACACCATTTTAATGTTGTATCTGTACATTATTTAAGAGAAATTTTTAATATGTTGACTGACATAGGTTTATTTAAATATATATTTAATATTTTATTTAAATTTCACAAATTATATATAATATATAATATATATGATATGCATTATTAATTATTATTTAATATTGATTAATAGAAATATTTTGTTTAACTTTTCTTCTGTTTTATACTATATTTTATTATATTTTAAATATTATTATATACTATAATTTTATGACAAATAATATTATTTAATATAAAAATAAAAAAAACCAAGGATATTAAAATACACGTAGATAAATAATTATTTAAAAAGTCTATAATCATATTTTTATCCTTTATTGTCATTGATTTAAGTCATATATTTTCAAATACATTAATGTTGTAAAAACATATGATTAAATATATTTTTTATTTATCATTAGATAATACATAAATTAAATCCCAACTTGTATACCAGACTTAGCATTTTAATGTATATATTTTATCATTATTTAAAAAACGAAATTTTTTAATAAAAATAGAATACACCTAATATCAGTCAAGTAATAAAAATAACATAAAATATCTCTGATTACTTTTCGAATTTTAGTAAATAATATAATATATAATAGCATTTTATTACATCATATATAATATTAAAACGTAACTTATATTATTTAAATATAAATATCAAATCGGAAATTATTTCAACGCACATATTTTAATATTTTATTTGTTATAAAATGTATAAAAAAATATTCGTAATTAATTATATTTTTAATAATAGTGAATATCTAATAAATTTTAATCATTATATACCCATCTAAAATAATTATAAAACTATTACTTTTTATCATAAATAGACCATGTAAAGAAAATAGTATAAAAATATTTATATTTAAGCTAACAATAAATTTTAGTCAATTATATTATATTTATAAAATTGATAATAATATGTTCGCTCTATATGAAAACAGTTAGGATCGAATATATTTAATTTCTTTTTAAAATTTAATATTTTGAATTATTGTTATAAATTGATAATTTTTCATTAATATTAAAAAAAAAATAAAGTAGAAAAAAGTGGAATTATGTCTACATTATATTATAAAATGTATTAAAAAATATAATATATATATAAATCTATTTTTAATGTAATAGATATACTAAAATTTAATTATAATATAATAGACACCTACTTAAATTATGTAACGATATCAATAAAAATAACTGATATATAATCATAATTAAATTTTATACAAATTTTATATCTAATGATGGTATTATATTTGATATATTAATATATTAATATAACGGTACATAAAAATATACATGATATATAAAACATAAAAAATTTAAAACCTCATTAATAAAATTAATATATTTTTATATGAGTTACATAAGAAACTATCTTATTATGAAGTGTACAAACTTCAATGTAATTAAAAACAACATTACTTTTTATGTCAGTAGCTTCATAAATTGTTCAACAGTAGAAGTTTATGGAGGACAATCATTAAACAAAATTAATTCCGGGTCAGAGAAAGGAAAGTCATAAACATACAATAACTTAAACGTTTTATTTTATAAAACTAGCATTCAAAATCGATAACGAATTTTTGTCTATCACCTATTTTATTATTTCGAATCAACTCAATGAATGCGCACCCTCTTGACTGCCAGTACGTAGAAAATTTCTCGAATTGATATTGGTAAAGATGTAAGGAGCATGTCTGCTTGGACACAAAAATCTTTCGAAAATATGTGATAATCCTTGTTTTGTTTTATTACCAACAGGCTCTAACATGTTGTTCCACAAAAGATTAGCACCTATTAGAAAAACGTATATATTAATTTATTAAATCAATGGATTTTTTTGGATTGATTTAAATCCACATTAACGAATAAACAAATCCATGTTTAAACCAGTTTTATTTTATTCTTAATAAAAAAATAATACCTAAGCTTTTATCTATATATTGAAGTATGTATGAATTATTATTAAATAATAAATTATTTTTCTAGATCACTGGGACTAAAAAGGAATTTTGCAAATTTTTTTTCATTATTTGATTTTACAACATGTAAATTTTATATTCTTGTTTTTATAAATAAATGTTTTTGCTTTTTATTATTAAGTTTACTTTTATGCAATATACTTAGCTTATTGAAAATCACTGCGTTATAATATTTACCAATTTATATAAACAAAATTATACATTAATTAGTGGAACTACATTTATGTAATCATATACGAAATTTTTATATAATATAATTTTTATTTGTATTTATTTATTTTATCTATTAAAAGATGTAGTTTTTGAAAATACTTAAAATTATATTTAAAAATATTTTAAGATTACATTTTTTTTATTAGATACTATTAAAAGTTTTAAACTTTTTATTTAATATTAATTAAATATAACATCCAGAATTAATTATTGTGAATCCTACATGTTATTAATTTAAAGATTTTATAGTGTTAAGTTAACAAATTTATTATCATTTATATACATATACTTATTGTTTAAAAACAAGATTATTACGAAGAATATGAAACTATGATTTTGAAGGATAATTAGATACAATAATCTATCTACTACTAAAATAAAAAATGAAGCAATCATATTAATAATAATCAATCAAATTAATGGTAAAATCAAGATTACATCAAACGAACCAATAATTTTCTTACACGCATAACATTTATCATTGATGATGTTAAATTATTATAAAATAATATTTAATACAATTTTAAGGTGATGGAAAATTTTATTTTCAGTTAACTTCCACGATAAAATTTATTACATTTATATCTATTCTTCAAACTAAATATTCCAATTAATAATAAATTTACTCTTTTATTTTAATAACATATAGCTATACATTACTTTTATAGAAAACCATTTCATGTATCAATATTAGTTAAATAACTTTGATAATGAAATTAAATTAACATGCATCCATTTTTTTTAATAAAAAATAATGAATAAGAAAGATAGAATACAATTTTTCAATAATTGTTGGTTAGAAACAAAATTCATTTAGACTTAGATTTAGATTTTATTTTTAAATTATGCAAGTTTTTATTTAAAAAATGTGATTTATTGTGGAAATGAATTAATAATTCTTGAAAGATAATGTAAATCATTAAACCTTTATATACTTCTGATATTATTTAGTTTTATTTAAATATTTACTATTATAATATTATGTGTTTAAAATTTTATAATGTTTAAGAAAAGTAAAATATAAACAAATATTAGAATATTTAATTTTAGATTAATTTAAATAATACTAAACTTAAATAAATTTACTTAATAATAATAATTAATACTGAAATAAAAATCACAATTTACTTAATAATAATTAATGCTGAAATAAAAATCTTATTTATTATTCCACGTATACTTACATTTTATAAAATTCTTTATTATTATAATAATGATTAAAAATTTACAATTATAATTGAAAGTATTCAATTTAATTAAAATAGTGCTGTATATTTACTAATAATCCCAACAAAATTATATATCAGATATTCTATAATTTTTTATTGATTTAAATATATTTATTTACTTATAATTATTTACATTTTATTTGGATAATAAATCTTCGAATAATAAAGCTTATAAATGTTAAATATAATTATCAATAACTTATTGTTAGTTTAATACATAAACATTCATTAATAAACAGAATAGACTTACCATGTGCATGTCCTTTTTGACTAAAATGAAAACAGTCGTATGTAACTAAATCTGCATCTATCATTGGTGCAAATCTGGGATTTGCGTTGGGAGCGTTAAACAGTTGTATAAATGGTTGCAATACTACTGTAAAATCATCCGACATATCATATCTGAAATTTCAAATTAAAATATATTAGTTCGATATAATATTTGAATATAGTTTTACAATTGATTATTTGTAATATAGATTTATGAGAGGATACTTAAGTTCATTTTGATTATAAGGTTAATATCTATTAAAAAGTATATAATTATTTAAAATAACGAATAACTACAATAAATAAAATAACTATAAATAAATAAAATAATATATATATATATATATTAATATACTATATTTATTAATATATAATTATTAATTATTTAATAATATGATAATAAAATTACCTACATTTTTAAAATAATTTATTATAATATGTATTGTGTGTATTCAAAGATATGATAAATTTCATTTATAGCTAAACAATGTTATATTTAATAAGAATTCCTTTGCACTTATAAAACATATAATCAATGTATTTTCAATTACCGTCCAGAATCTATTAGAGCTTCAGCTGCTTGTTGGTACATGTGAGACATTTTTGATGCCGCAATATCTGCTCCACTTCCTCGATGCATGCAAGCACAGTAAAGAGGATGCAATATGCTGCACATTACACTACGCATTGGCAAACGTAGTGATATAGTTACATCTACAATTACGCATAACTTATATTATAAATTTACAATATTGAAAATGTTATAGACACAATTATAATCCCAATCATAATAATTTATGTGGATACTTTAATACATTATTTTTTTTAAATCTTTTATAATATATAATGATAGCATTTATAATATATAAAATTAGAGAATAGTACTCAATTAAAATTATAAAATATCTTCAAAATAAGTAAAATCTTACTTTGTTTTTAAACAACTAAGAATTTTTGTTTACAAACATTACAAAAATTCTTCTATGCAACTTAATTAAATAATTATTTGAAATTTATTTAAAAGATATATTATTAAACAAGTTATTTATATTTGTACATTAATTTTTATATTAATTGTAAAATTATATTAGTTATATCTTCTAAATTTAAAATACAGCATCTTTTAGTAATAGTGCATAAGAAATTTAAACGTTTGAAATTATTTTTAAAAATTCTCAGAAGTCTGTAATATAATATTTCATATTTATGCTGAATTTTAAAACGTAAAGTAAAATAGAATTAAAATGTCCATATCCTTTGTTGGACGAAGATTTTTAATAAACTATTCGTATATATACCGATGGCTGGAATTAAATTAACAATAGTACGAGGTAAAGCTATCCTTAAAAAATCCAAAGTCCTTCGTAAATGAAGCATGTATCGAATAGGTGAAAATTCTGTTGGGTTATAACACTGTGCTGAGCAAACATCATTGGCACCAAAAAATATTGTAATCATCTGTAAGATTATTAGTTATAATTAAATACTAATAATAATTGACGTGAATCGATATAGGAATTAGAATATTTATTAAGAAACTTAAAGATTAATTGAAAAATAAAATTAGGAAAAATATCAAATTTATAAAAGTCTCGTCTTCCATCTATAATGAAAATAATCATAAGATCCACGCTTTACGAAAAATAAATGGCAATTAAATTTGTATAGCTATTACTAGAAATATTAAAATCGTTATAAACTTTAGAATACACTCTCATTATTTGATCCGAGACCATTTGTCCAAAATTAAATTCTTAGACAGGAAATTTCTTTGAGTTTTTGATAATAATCAAATTAGATCTTCTAAATAAAAGAATCGAACTAATAATTCTAAATATCACATGAGAAAATTTTTTAATATTACATTAATTTCAGAATATACGTATTAGTTGATTAAATATTGGAGAATCTCGAATGTGGTTTATGTATTTGATCGCTACTCTATAACTTTTCAATTATGAAATAAAAGTCTGAAGCATGGAATCTTGATAGAAAATGCAAAATAATTAACTGAATTATTATCTAATTATTATTTAACATTATTATCTAACTTAAAATTATTATTTAACATTGAATAATTAATTAATTAGTCTATAATTGAAATTAATATATTTCGTTGTACATATGCAAAGGAATTTCTACATACATAGAGAACAATGTGAAATGCTTGTAAGATCACTTTTGACTACAAAATAATAGTGGAATTTAACCTTGAATCTAACTATAGAAGAATAAGAAATTTAAATAAATACTAACAAACAGCATATTAATTGAAATTTAAGAAAAATAAAAAATGTTTCATCAAAGTTTGATAAGAACAATATGTTAAAACTGTAAATTATACTGTAAAAGCATTATAGCATTATAAATACAGCGAGACTATGATATCTTCATGGAAGACCTACAATACATAAACAATTTTGCATATCCTTATCTTAATCTATTTTTACTTTCTCTGGAACTCTTATCTTCTTAAAGGCTAATTTCATTTCGAACTAAATAACACAAGTAAAACTGTGGATATGATCCAGGTTGAGGCGATTGATTTAAAAAAAGAATAGTCAAGTAAGACTTAATTCTTGTATATACTATGTGATCGATATTTTTACTAAGGCAAATGAAGAACCCATATTAATATTATAAAAAATAAGAAAAACTGCGTAACGTTAACAAATTTATTGTTATTCAAATAAATAGTAATATTTTAAATTATTATAAATAATATAAACTATATAATAAATATATTCATAGCATTGATGCTATTTGCTATTTATCAGTAGTATTGATAAAATAAAATAATTTTATTAATATGGTATTTAATAAAAAGAAATATTAATTTATTATTTTAGATTTTACTAAAAAGGAAATGTTTAGAAAGTATTTATCAAGCTTTTGCAGAATTACAATCAAGCAGAGTACATAATCAATCATAACTTAAGAAAAATATAATTAGATACATTGATAAATTCAAGTTGCAAAAAATTTCTGTACGCAGATTCTTGAAAACAAGACAGTCATACCAAACATATTAAAGATATATATTAAACAGCTTCAAGTCGATGTTTTTAAAATAAGATCAGAGCCTCTGATCTATACCTATAAGAATTTTAGAAAATGTAAGATTTATAGTAGTCTGCGATGCCAATCAAAAGTTTATTAGAATTTATATTGATAGATACGTGATGCTACTTGCACTGGATAAAACAGGATGCAATTTCATATAGTAAGCCAAAACCTTATTTTATTATTTTATTGTATTTATAACTAACGATATATTAAGACTCTAAGGCAGTGATTAAATAAATAAACTAGAAAAGATCTTGTAAAATTATAACAAAAAAATGGAAGTAGAATTCCATTTACAATAATACTTAACAGATTATAATAATTGACAAAATTGAGACAGAAAAAATAACACGATGAAGGTGGGTTTGAAACTACCTTATTAACTACTACTACCTATTTTACTTTAGTTATTATTGATAATTACTCAAGAGCATATAAATTTTAATAAAAAATATATACGTGTAATTTTTATTAAAAATAATGTACCTTCCAATGTTTATGAATATCAATAGCCTTATTACTCTTTATCCTTTGTACAAGAATCCTTGCTTGATACAATGCATCCTCTGCTGCTGCTACTGGATAAGCTACATTTAATTTTGATTTAGATGATATAAACTCTCCAGTACCCGTTGAATAGCCCGTCAATCTTGGATTATACTCCTAATAAGTATTTATAAATTCTATTTGGTTTCATATATAATTTAGATTAAACATTACTTTACCATAATACTTTAAAAGTAATTATTAGGTTTACCTTGAGAAGATTTGGAATAGTTAAATATTTTCTCCAATTATCTTGTCCACCAGCACACCAACTAACTCCTCGTGCCTCTATAAAAGTTCCAATAGCATAATCTTCCAATGCTCCACTTGCAGCAACTAAGGAATCTCCTAATCCGCCGATAACATCAATATCGCCTGGTCTTAATTGGTGAACGCTTTTTGGTGGCACTAATGATCTATTATTATATTAAATTATAAATTTTAACAAAGATATTTAATAGTGATTATTTAAAATTAAAAATTCATAAATGTAAATAGTTATATTTTTTACATTGATCAAATACTAATTTCAAAAGAGAAATATGAGTAATTTTCTCTTAAAAGAAAATTATATTTGATAAGTAAGAAGATTAAAATGTATATATATATTCTAATAAACAAAATTATGCTATCTGTAAATCCAAACATCACGAAATATCTATCTTAAATAATTTATTCAGATACTGAATCGAAAATGTAGATAAGATCCCGTTCGATGCAATATCTTAATCAATTAAATTACTTGTCAGATTAATTATAGATTTCAAAACCTTAACTTTCCAACATATACTGTTAAGAACAATAAAATATTTATTATTGTATTCTATTAATTAATAGCCAATTCAGGTAACTGAGTGGAGTAGAAGTCTCTCAAATTTAATAGAATAGTTACTCAGTTTTAAAAAAATAATAAAGACCTTATTAAATGTAAAGTTTAGAATATGGGAGTATTTCTCAAATACTTACAACGATTGTATATTGATTCATTATTATTGAAAACCCATTCGAATACAGTTCACTACTGTGATTTAAATGATAACTAATAAGAATATTCTAGATCGGTTGAGAGGTTTTAAATTTATTTTAAGATTTGTGCAAAAATATAAAAACACAGAATTAATCAACATCTCTATTCTATTTTATTATAAATTAAATGTGTTCTCGAACAGACAATATTGGTATTGTACAAAGTTAATGTTGGAACTTTTTTTGAATAATAAGTTATAGCAACAAACTTTAGAATTCAATTACTGACATTAATTACTTACAAGCTGATATATCTAAATGAAATAAGATAAAGATTTGAGGAAAGAAAAAGCATAAAAATTTAATTGTATAAATGTATTTATAGCATTTTGATATAACTAATAAAGAAAAAGTTGTTACGCCGTAAACTTTTGAATTTTAAATATTTTTAAATTTTATCAAAACTGTATTTTGAAATGAACTATAAATATCATAAATAATTTGTATTTAATTTCTTCAATTTCCATATAGATTTTTAATATAACTTTTCAAGAAAAATAAGAATTTTCAAGATTTTAATTAAATTATAATTTATTTGAAGGCAAAATTAATTTTTTATAAATATTCCATTTCTCACAAATCCTTGATTTGTTTATATTATTAAGACTATAATAAATTAATGATCACATATGTTTCATTGAAATGAATAATAAAATAAATAAATTTAATCTAATTTATTTAACTTTAATTTATTTATTTAAATTTAATTTAACTTAATTTATAAATTAATTTTTTAGAAATTGATGTTTGAAGCATACCTACTATATTGAAGATCGCAAGGAAATGCAACATGTGGTGAGACGATTGGTTGTCTCCTTGTAGCAAATTCTAATCTCGGATAAAATATACCTTCAAAATCCAAATCATTCTGAAATGTAGTGAAAATATATCCATATATGTTTAATAATAGAAAATTATAAAATTTGGTTGACTCATAATAAAGTTTGATTTTTAAGTTTGTACTACTTAATGTATACGAAAATCTTTATCTTTTATTAATGGATGTATTCATAATATATATTTTAACTTAAACTATATAAAATTAATTAGGTGTAATTTATAATTATTTCCTCTAAAAATTTATTACATAATATATTCAATAATATTAAAAATGCTCCGTTATAAAATATAACGTATTTATATATATATATATATATATATATATATAATGGAGGTATTTAAAAATAAAAAAAATTAATTCTTAAAATAATAAATAACAAAATAATCATATTATTATAATTAATAAATGTTTGTATTGCACTTAAATGACGTAATATAAATATATGGTTATTTAAAAAAATTGTTCGTAGATTACTTTATTTTTATTACTTCAATTATTATTTTAATTATTATTATATTTTAATTATTATTTTACTACTTTAATTTAAGATTACTTTAATTTTATTTAAATATTATTTAATTTTATTTAATTTTATTATATGAATATAGATGTGAATTTTAAAAAGTATATATTTAAATATATATGTGAATATGTACATGAAGATTAATTGTTTTAATTATTTTATAATAACTACAAATTTAATTTTTACTAGTTAAATTAAATTACATTTTTCGAATATAATTATTTTCTATTTCTCATTTTATTAGATTTTTATCTACAGGAATATAATAAATATTTATTCCTCTACTTTATGTAAAATCTTGGTTAATTTAATTCAAATCTATTAATAATGATATACTTAGTAATTTTAATCTATTTATTTATATCTGAAACTTTAATTAAAAATATCTGTTTAGAAAATATGAACATAAGATGTGTAACATTTTTTCATTAGGAATACATTTAGTTAATAATTTAGTTTAGAATTAAATTTAGTTAAAAACAATTTAATAATATATAAAAATATTTATAAAATATATGTTTATATATTTATAAAAATTCAAATTCATTTTAATAAATCAAATATATTAAAATAGTTCATTTTTTAAAATTAAATATGTTAAAATTTGTTTCAATTCTTGAAGGTAAAATAAAATTTTCAATTAACGAAAACATTATTTATATTTAAAAATTGTTCACCAAAAAGTGCAGCATGCAAATTCTATTTTAACATTGTTATTTAAAAAAAATTTTAATATCGGCAAAACAATTATAAGTTATCTCATTACTCATTTATATCTCATCAAAACTTTATTATACTTATAATAAATTAAGAATAATGTGTTGCCTTCACCATATTCATCATCATTATAAATGCATAGAAATGCATGTAAAGATTATTTTCTTTTCTTTTTTATGCATAATAAGAATTAATTTAAATTAAAAACAAAGTTTATCTATGATAATCATAAAGGTGCTAATGTTGCTTATAATAATACTATTTCGACGTAATATAAGTGTTAATTATAAATAATATGTAAAGACATACTACTATAATTTACTATAATAAAATTAAAATAAAGCACTTATGTCTTTATATTTTAATTTCTTTATATAATTAATTATATTACATTAACTCTTACAATTATTCTATACAAAATAAAAAATAATTAAATAATTTACATATTACATAACACAGTATATAAAGTGTTTTGCCAATAATGTATTGTGATTATATTTTGCAGTATAAAAATAAAAATACAGCCTTCCGTGAAATATATATCCGAATAAATGATGTATAAAATTCGATAAAAATTGTATAATAAAAAAATTTTGTTAATAATAATATAAATGACTTATTAAATACTTATTTAATAACAAATTTATTACTAATATATTATGTATGTCATTAATTAGCCTATTATGTCAGATAATTCTAAATTATATTAATTATTGATTATTGATAAATTATTGATTACATAATATATATCAAACAAACATATACCTAGTGAAATTTTCATTTTAATAAGCTAACTAAAATCTCATTTAATTACAAATTAAAATACATATATTTTTATAATATGTTAAATAATTTTAATATTTCTTGTTTATATTAAAATTAAACATAGTTTATATATTTTAATATTAAATATTTTAACTACAAGTATTATACAACTGAAATAAGATCAATTATCAAAACTGGAAATATAAAGTATAAAAATGAAATAATTCTTGTTTATCATAAAAAACTGCTTTAATAAAACAAAATTAATATTAAATAACAATTATTATATTTGAACTGACAATTTTTTTATCTTTAAAATAAAATTTTACTTTTATTTTTAAAAACTTCAACTGTTTAACATATTTTTTAAAATAATATATCAAAATATGTTTATTATTCTTATTATATAATCATGATTATATATTAACTTATATTATTTTACAAAATATTTGGGCAGTATAATTTTTATTATTTTTATATTCTGATACATTTAAATTGTTTTTATTATACATTATACATTTTATATTATATTTTATCTAATATATTATATATATTATTATATATACTGTTAGTATACAAATTTACTATAAATGTTATTACAAATTTTAATAAATAATTTTGTCATCTGTCTATGTATATAATTGAAACTATCAATTTATTTTATATAAAATATATGTTTAGTACAATATTTATCTGGTATTGAAATAATAATATATAAATAATATATCATGCAAATTATAGAGTGTAAAATAAGAAATCTTTTTTATTTTATAATTTTAATCTATTTTAAAACAGAGTAATCTATATTTCTTCATTTTCTAGTAAAATGCAATTAATATGTTATGTTATTAAAAATTAAATAAATTAGCTAGAACATATGTATTCCTTTTGAAACAATTTAAAAAAAAATATCTTCAAGTTTTAAAAGCATGTAATCGTATACTCTAAACCAATGTCAAGTTTTAAAAGCATGTAATCGTATACTCTAAACCAATGTTTTGTAATAAAATCTGTGTCTAAAATATAATTAATATTTAAATATTACAGAACGTAGTAAGTAAATTTTTATTATAATGACTTTTCATACTCAATAATTTTCATTGCGTTCAATTAAAAAATTTATATTATCAACAATATCTAATTTTGTCGTAAAAAATATTTTAAAAATGCATTAAACTTGTTACCATAAACCGCAATTATTATTCTCATAAAAGTTCTTACCTTACCCGATTGAAAAAATGAAAGTATCATCTGAGTAAATGAAGTTGCTTGCACAGAATTTGTCCACAGCAAAATGAAAACAAAGGCTAAACAAAATAAATATATTTCTTGAATCTGCATATTTAAGATGCGTGTAGACAATTTGAAATTGTGATCTCAAGCAACTTTTGTCTCCTTTGTTCTCACTTAGAATTCTTCTTGTGCCTCAACACGAAAACATATTTTCTAATATTGTTCAACATAAACTCAATATTTCACACCTTATATTATTTATAAAGAGAAAAATTCACACTGTAAAGAATGAAGCAAGAACCTCATTAAATACCTTTGGCTCTGCGCAGGTCTTTTTCTTTCGAAGTGTGTGACCAACAAAGAAAGTCGGGAACCGTTGTAACATTTTTAATGCGTGCTTCATTACGAGTTTAGTATACAAAACATAATATTAAAGGACAGAACATCTTATTATAAGTATTAGTATACTTATTTCCAATTTTATATAATCTATAGTAAAAATTTTGGTTAAACTTTATCACAATTTCATATTTAATGCACAAACATAAATTCAAATAAAAAAAATAATTTTTAATGTCAAATTTTTTCCAATCAACGCTTTTTAATGATATACTACCTATGTAAAGAATTTTTTCAACATATATTGTGTATATATTAATATTTATATATATATATATTGTGTTTCAATCACTGCACTTATTATTTCTTTATTAAATGATATACAAAATTCTTTGCTCATAAAATCTATAATTAATTGATGAATATATTTCTTATTAAGTTTAATTAAATAACTTTACATATAAAGATAAAATAAAATTTCGTTTTTATATACATATTGTAATATAAAATTAAATTATTTAACATCCAATGTACTTTGTACATTTCACGTAAATAATGAAAATTTTATGGACAGTTTTCTTCTAATATAAACAATTGTTTATGTACACCGTACGTTTCAATACGTATTTAAAATATAGCTCCAGAAAATGTAGTGTATTGTTAACTACCAAAATTTTTGTACATATTTCAAAAACTAAAATGTTTATTAATTACATTTTACATTTTTTTCAATCAAGTACTATCATATATGAAAAAGTAAAATATGAAAATAAAATAATAGTTTAATTATTTGAAAAAATTTATATACGATATATCATATAATATAAGTAATTATTTTATATTTTAAATGTGATATATTTAGTTTAGATGTTTTGAACACTTTATAATAATAATATAATCTCTCAAAATTTGTTATCAATCTTAAATTGTTTAAAAAAATAACGTATAACAATATAAATTAATAAATAATATATATTAAAACGTTTTTATTTTATTTTCTTTGTTTTCTTATTTTTTTAATATTCTAGTTTAATACCTAAAGAATCTCATACTTACAATTTACTTTATGAATACTTGATTTTTAAAATTCCATTTATTTGAGAATTTAAAAAAATTTTATTATATGCTTAAATTAATTTAATATAATGTTATCATAATTTGTTAAATAAGTATATTATATGAAACGATATTTAAATTATATATTTAAGTATTTTAACTGAATATATATGAAGTCAAAAAATTTAAAATATAAAATCAATTTAATATTTTATATTTAGCAGCTGAAAACATGAAACTATAAGTATGTTCGTTATTTTATTCGTTTACAGCTAATTAATAATTTATATTAAATCATATATTGTGATTTTATTTAAATCTAAAATCTTATTAATATTAATTACAAAATTTATTTATATTAAATTATTAGAATAAATATATGTATAATGGTTTTACAGATGCAAACGCATATGCATAAATATTTAGTAGAATTTAAGATACTCATAATATCATTAAAAATATTATACGGCAAATTAAAATAAATCAAACCAAAAAGTATCGATGGGAATCACTTAACATGCGTGTCACAATTGCAATTGTTAAATTCTCACCAACGCTCGGCTTTTGTTGGTGCACTTTCTAGATTGCTGCTCAGACTTTCGAAAATAAACTATAAGAAATTGATTACTTTAACAGACAGCAAGCACAAGTGTAAGTATTTCAAGTTTTAAAACTACTCGGTATTATAACTAACTTGAAAATTTAGATAATTAATGAATAGTTGTGAACATCGCTCTGTTAAGTCGGGATATAATTCAGAGCTACAGCAACGTGATGCGTTAGTGAATTCCTAATCGTTCGCGAAAACATTCATCCTCCAATAACAGACCTTTCGCTTACGTGTATGCTAACCTCTGTCTCGTATAAGTTTTCGTATGCCTCGAAAGTTTGCAATAATGTATATGAATAAGTGTTAAGAAAAAAAACAAAAAATATTAATACAACTGATAAACATATCCCACAGAAATGACATTGCATTCAAAATCCTTATACATATTACGCGCGAGAGTCAATTTTTTTACTTTAACAGATTCGATAAGGTCTTTAATTTTTTAAAAATAGATTTTAATTTTATTTTAATTTTAATTTTAATAAGATGTTACTTTGACAATATTCCATTCTTTTAAAAAGAAATTTTTTTAATTCCATAGATGTTAGCCTTTTATTTAGAATAATTTATATTCAGATCACTAGGTTACTTCTTGCAATTTATTACGATTGCATAATAATTATTAAAATTAATATTACATATTTTTAAATTGAATAAAATTACTATTAATTCTAATTGAACTTAATTTTTATAAATTTATTTCAGTACCTAAAAGTTTTCTATTGACTTTCTAAGACCAATAAATTTTTTATATTTCAGTACAGATAATAGGATGATGTGATTTTAATTTGTAATGTTATTTATTTTTTGCTGTACTTTCATATATAATGCACAATAAAAAATTATTTATTTAACCATTTACATAAGCTTTACATACAATATGATTATCATTATGAAATTATTTTAATAATACAATAGTGTTTCCATTATATATCAGATAAAAGAATAGAATTTTATACATAACTGTAAAGAAATAAATTTATACTATACAGTATAATATACAATTTGATATAGAATATATAATATAATTATACAAAAAAAAGCAGTAAAACTATCCATTTTTTATATATTCAAAAATATATGTACAGAATGTTTCCAAATAAATTATTACTTTCTATTATTAATCATTTTTAAATATATTTAGTATATTATTTATAAATAATCATATTTTTATTTTTGAAAATGTTTATACATTATAATATATATTATACAAAAGTATTAAATATATATATTATTATTAATATATATTATATAAAAGTATATATTTAAATAAAAGTAAAAGTTTTGTAAATAATTTTATAATACTAATTTTGTAAAAATACAGTAACAGATTACATAAAATATCTTCACTTCACTTATATTACTGTAATTAAAATACAAATTATATAGTAGTAAAAGAATCAGTACAGTTAATTTTATAAGCTTAAAAATTATATACCTATAATATACTTTAAAATAAAAAATCATTTGGAAATAAATTTCCTTATGATAAAATTAAATTGTAACCCAATATATTCTTATAAAATTACTTAAATTTATATTACAAAGAAAATATTTACTTTTAACACCTAACATTTATATAATATAGGTAAATATTATATCAGAAATTAAAAATGAAATAATAAATTACTACCAAAATAAAACTTCACATTTATTGAAAAAATATTTAATACACTTGCTAACTGTTTATCGTTATTATATCAAACTTAATAATATTTTATTTTTTATTTCTAAACATAACTAGTTGTTATGTTAAGTTATTATATTAAGTTCATCTATTAATCTCAAAAATATATTTTTAAATTAAAAAAATAGAATGGACCATTATAAATTCTGCACTAGTTAAATGTATTTTGAAACTAGTTAAATATTGAACGTTCAAGAATGGTAATATTAAGCCAATATTTTGTATTTTTTCATTTGAAACATAACCGATTATATCAATTGACATATGAAAATCAAGAGAAATTTTAAATATATGCATTCATATATGGGTTCTGTATTACAGTTTCATATATATACTGATAACTGTTCCACTGCGGAGTTAAATTATACTTATGCTCACAAATCTTAATATAAAATATATGTGTTATATATAGGCTTTTCTCTTAGATGTACTTCGATTTTATTGTAGTTTAAGTTATAAACCAAGAATCATTTGTATTTTGACCTATTAATAATATAAATATTATATTTGGTAGAAAGAAAAAATATATATTCATAAATTATTACTATAATAATAAAATAAGTAATTATTAAATTAAACTACTCCCATACTGCAACGTTCAACTAATATCTTATAAAAATTATGTGTACATATGTATTCACTATAAAATCTCACTGCATCCTTTTATTGGCTTGTTTTTATCTATGTTATCTGTTTTATCAATTTTAACAGTAATATTAATTTGAAAATGACATTGTTTGAAATCTATATCTTATCGTTTAATTACGTCTCCATTTAATATAAATAATATTAAAAATATATTTAAAAAATTATATTTTCGATAACTCAAATTTAAATAAAATATATATATGAAAGACTTCTTAATTTTCCAACTGTGATAATTTATAATATATTAACATTACTAATTAAAAATATTTAAATTATTATTTACAGAATAATTTTGTAAAGAAATTATTTTATATACAAAACAAAATTCATTATATATAAATATATATAAATTAATTGTATATCGATTAAGCCAATATAGTTTTTTTAGTTAAATACAAGAAGAATAATAATGCAATAAATTTTTACTACAAATATTTTCATTGTACACTTTTATCAATCAAACATTTAATAAATTACAGTACATAATTTACCAATTACTAAAATAATTCCAAATCTGATCACTTGTTATCTCTTATTCGATTAACTCATATCTGTTGTACCCTACTTTCGTATATAATATATAATAATAAACGATTTTATTATTAATTTTTTATATATATTAAATGATAATAACTACTTTCATTGTTACCATAAAAGTGATTAGCAATAAAACAATTAAATTATTTCTATTTGTCATAATTAAATCCAAACCTTATATGTGTTTCAACGAAGTAAAAAATATTTGCCATAATATTTCTTAAATTGAAAAAACTAGACTCTCTTGTTGCTTCATGTTATTTCTCCTTATTTAGTTTATATATGAACTAGGAAGGAAAGGATGATGATTTAATATATACAAGACACGATATTAAATATAATTTATAATAGTAATTTTATAATAGTAATGTGTTAATTTCAATTTCTATTTGAACGAATGTCAAAATCTTGTAACTTAAATGCAAAATTCACTGATTATTTTTTTAATATTGGTTTTAGTTATGCAAGTTTGAAATAATTACACGTAAATTTATACATATCGATGTGAATTACACTAATACGTAACTTTTAACTATATAAATGATCATTTTCTACATATAAAAATATTAAAATAATTACTTAAGAAAAAAATACTGAATTAAATATAATTTACTGGTATTAACGTGATGTTACCTAATATTTATTTTAACACAATTTATAATTAAATGAAAGTATGAAGTGCCCAACATAAGTGCTCATTTACAATTCGTTTACGATCATGTTCATAGTATGGTAAAAAACGATTATAACTAAGATTATAGTCACGTTCAGAACAAACAGCTATCAGAACATGAAAAAAGTGCTTATCGCTACTGAATAATCAACATGATTTATCACAGAACATGTCTTCTTATACCCAATTTAAAAGTATGTAAACTGGAATAAAGGCTAAATTAGTTGAATGAAAATCCACTTAATTATTTATATATACATATATATATTAATCCTGGGTATGGCGTAGATATATATTTGCAGCGCATGTTATCATGTATGTGCCCCTTCCTTTTTCCTTTTCATTGGCTCTCAGGAACGTAATTTAAAGCTTTTCAAATATATTAATTTTATATGAAATGTAATTTTATATATTTAAAGTATACATTTTAACATAAATAGTATATTTCAAATTTTTCTATTTATAAAATACATTTTATGATTGTAAATTAAAATATTATTTTATTAAAAACTAAAATTATTATATAATATTTAAAATATATTGTTATGAATAATTATATAGAAAAACTTATTTATTAAAGTTTGTTACATACTCTGCAGTAATTTTTAAATCTATTCATTAATTTTTAAAATATAAAATAATAATAAATAAATAGTATTTTATAAATTTAAAATAATTGTCATTATTCTAATTAAATAGAATTTAAAAATTAATAAATTATAAAATTTCAAAGATTTTTAAATATTATATCTACAAACTGTATATAATATATCAACATATTACATATTTATAATACATAATAAAGACTTTTATGATGTTATGTTTAACAATTGAGTCAGATATAACAATATATGCTATTTATTTAAAATGTTTATCTTTTAAAGTGAATTACAGAAAAAATTGAATTAAGCCGATAAAATTATTATAAATTTTATAATATATAAAATCGTAAAATGAATTTATCATTATTTAGACAGGGGGTAGTAAACATTGTTTCATAAGTAAACCTATTAATGTAATATATAATATATTAATGAATCATATAATTTTAAGTTGCAATTTATGTTGCTATGTAAGTAATAGGACTTGTATATTGCATAAAGTATAATTAAATTTATTTTAATTAAACTATAGAATATATATATAATCTATCTATTTAAATACTATCTATAAAATTTATTTTAATGAATTTAATATTCTTTACAAATGTTTATCTGAACTTATAAACCATTTGAAACATTAAATTTATATTATGTTAATATATTTTATTATAAATTAAAAATGTTCAGAAATAATCATTATATAAATGTATAATGTAATAGTTAAAATTTACAATAATGTAGTATTTTGTTAATGAGATTTCATTTATCAGTAATATAAATAAAAATTTGTATACATTTCTATATTAAATATAGAATTCTATTGTAAAATAAAAAACAATAAGCTTCTTTTACATTTTATGAAAATTGAACCAATTTATAGAAATATTACATTGAAACAACAGAAATGATAATTAATAAAATTAATATAAATGTAGAACAAAAATGAAATTGTTATGTATATCAATATATATTTATTTTTTACATACAATAATGTAGTCAAAATTAAATGAGTCTAATGTTTTTCCGGTATTGTTCTTCTAAAAATATTATATGCAAAAATTTTATTTTATGTAATATAAAGACATATTTATTATTCTTTCACTTTTATTATTAATTTAGAAATTCTAGAATCAATAAAATCTAGAATCGAAGTGTTTATTTGAGGATATTATAAATTGCAAAGGAAAGACAATAGTACAAAAATGCTTCTATTATAATTACAATCTTCTTATGCCTCAAAATAAATTATATAAAATATTTTATTGATTTAATTCAATGTTAAAAATGTTATACTTTCAATAGAACTACTATTATTTCCAATATATTGCTCTTATTTTCGTATAAATTTGATTCCCTACATTTTTAATTTCTTATATTTTTAATCATCAGTTTTTTCATGCCTTGTTAACTTTAAAGGATCATTTATGTAGTTATAGATAGATAGTTTTATTTTATTTCTTTTTTTTCTTTGCATTACTTTAATATTCAGTTTTGAATTCGTTATCGCGTCTCGACCTTTCTATTAGTAAAGTAAATATTAGTATATATCAGCGGCACCAATTATAAAGTATTCTCCAATCTAATTTGATTTATTGTATTTAACTCAAAAATATAATATATAAATTATTGTTTGTCTTCTTTTCACTTTATGCTTTTATTAACTTTTAAACGAAAATAAATATTATTTTCTAAATTTTAGTAATGCCTACAACAAAAGATTTTAATTTTGATTTTAAATAAATTTTTTTTTAAAATAAAATTTATTACTAAATTTATACCAGATAATTAATAATATATATATATATATATATATATAATTAATAAATAAAATTATACATTGCAAAAAATCAAGTAATCTCTGAAAGATTTCATATAATAATTCTAAATTAATTATTCTAAATGAAATCATATTATAAATTTAAATACATTACTTCAAAAATTTATTTATTAAATAAGAATACTAAGAATGTTGCGTAAAATTAAATGTAAAAGTATTCATTAGGCTTAAAATAAATGTTTTCAAATACATTGAATTGATGTTGGACTATATACCAAAGAATAATAAAATTTACAACACATTATTCGAAAACTATTTGCACCATAAAAGCTGGAACTACGTCCTACTACTATACTTGGGGGACTACTACTATACTTGTAAAAGAAAGCGTTCAACTCAAATTTAACTCTTTTAGAAATTATTTACAATGCAATTCTAGTTAACCACGAATAAATTTACATGGTGATAGTGAATGTATTTACCTTACCAGATATAATTATCAAAGTCGTTATTTAAAAATATCTACGAAAAGAATAATGATAAAATGTTTGATAAACACTTATTAAACCAACTACTTATTCGATAAGTATCGATCATATGAAAACAATATTAATTATTTTACATTTTCCATACTATAGGTAATACAATACTCGGTACAGATGTTTTCCCAAATATATTCAAAGCAAAATTTCTAAACTGTCGTATGATAGTGAATATTGTCAATATACCGATATGGATGACAATCTTTAGAACTATGTCAAAGTTTACTGACATATTTGAATATTTGCGATTGTAAGTTCTGATTTAGGTAATAAACATCCATTCTCAATAAAAACAATTTGCGCCGTGTTTGCTATTTGTAGGGCAATATTACCGTCTGCTAAGCGGAAGTATAATCATAGAACATAATAGATAATAAGGTCAGCCTTATGGATACGAATATTATCGAGTAATAAGTCGAAAAAATAATATAATAAAAATTGTAAAAAGAGATACAATGAGAATTACAAATACAGGATGATTTGAATTATAGTCGACATGATGATAACAAGAACTGGAAATACGATGTCAAAGAAACTAACAAAGCCAAGATCATGGCTCACAAATTATAAAATTTTAATTACAAACATCTTACGATTTATTCAAGGAAAATACTACAATTTTATTGAAACTCGATAAATTATATAGATTAGATTATAATTAGCAATTAAACAAACATGCTTAAAGGAATCAAAGTGCGAAAATAGAATAAATTACGCCCATCTGAAACGAAATCTCAAACAATCGCAAATATTTTTTTAATGCATAAAATATAATTATACATTCAAAATATTCTATCCAATTCTACAGAAATAGCAATACCTTATATAATTGCTATATACAGAAATTATTGAGTGGAGCGTAAAACGATAAGATAATTTCTTATAATTCTTTCAAAGGAATAAACAATGATGAATTATTGGTAATTGCAAGAAATTAAACGAAATGAAGGTCAGCATGTACTCAATTATGAATATCAAGTATACCATTAATCAAGGAGAAGGAACTAGAACTTACTATAATGCATTTAATAAATATATGTTCTCATACTTTGATAATCCTTTTGCTGATTTTCACAATTACCATATTGATTATATTATTTGCATAAAAAAGCTAACATTTTATACACATATATATTTTAATAAATATTATCATATATAAATATAAATCAAATGTAAAAAGAAACATTATATTGAAATGTATTTGGATTAAAAAATTCTAATAATGAAATTCATCTTAAGAAAATAATTTATTTAAATTAAAATTAATTTGTCTAGTACTTACTAATTTAATTATTTTTTGTAAGATTTCACGTGAGTTGAGATAATATAAATATAGCCAAAAAATATACTAGTATTACTATACTCGGTGGGTGCATGTGTGTGAGTGCGCATTTGTACGTACGCGTATGCGAATGAGTGTTTACATTTTTGTACATACGTGTATTACCTGTTTAACTTCGCTACATTTTATTTATATTATCTGAAATTACGCTGAATATTTGAAAAAACTATATATATATATATTTATATTAGTTATTTAAAAAAAATTGTACAATCATAATTATTGATATTTTGTTATGTTTTGTATATATTCAATATAGTTTTACTAAAAAAACATACTTTAATTTTATATTATACAACAATTACTAATTGTTTAAAAATAAAAGAATTAAATCTAAAAATTTTAGCCTATAAGTTTCTGATATGAAAATATTTAATTATTTATTTAAAAAAAATAATTAGAATTTTGTCATTTAAATTGTGATATATTATTCCTAACATTAGCATTTGAAAATTACAAGAATTTATATCATATTGAGGTTTTAAAATTAAACCAATATACAAAAACACGCGCAGGCTTACGTATGCATGCGCCCACACATACTTATGCAATATACGAAAGATTTTTGTATGCTTATATTAAATTTGATATTAGATACTACATTATATATTTATAGGCATAAGAAGTCAACTTTTGTGCAATATATAAAATATAACCTTACAAAATGCATTCAATGTATGTACAATACTTTTAAACAATTAATTAAAGCGATTTATACTGCAATAAATAAAACGAAAATTAATTTCAATAATTTTATTTTAATTTATAATATTAAAAATTTTAATACTGTAAGAAAAGCTAATCTCTTTGTTTTTAATAAAAAATTATTGTTAATTAAAAAGAAAGTAAATTATTAAAAAAATAATAAATTTTTGTCAATAATTATATTATTAATACATAAAAATACTACTGTGTATAATAATTCATTTTTTAAATATTATATACAATTGAAAAAAGTTTATTTAAAAAGCAGGCGCGAGTATTTGAGTTAACTTAGTAAAATACAGAAAATAAATTTGTAGTAAATAAAATTTTAATTTAAAAAATTTAAGATATATTTAATAAAAATTATACATTTAATTTATTATTAAAAAATTATATATATATATGAAATTATGTCAACACTTTAAATATTGATATTAATAATTCTTATTTAAAATAAAAAATCTTTTAGAATATAATATTACGAAAAATCAAATGCATTTTCGTCTATGTTCTACCTATTATATCTACAGTACTGCTATATCTTGTGAACTAGTGCCATTACAGTTATATGTAAAGTTGTAAAACATACAAGATCTATTTGTCCACTACATTAATCAAATAGATTATCTTTTATTTTTATTACTTTTATTTATTTTCAAAACAGAACGTTTTACAAATTGAAATATTCATAATTCAAATGTTACATATAAATGTTAAGCTTTAATTAAAGATATCATTGTTTATTCATACTTAACTACAATGTATCTATCTATTAACAACAAAATAAAAAAATTAAAAATTCATAAATAATAATGTTTAACAATTTTTACACTCTACATCATAATAATTTTTAAAAATAAATACGTTATTTATAATTACTTTAACAAGCAGTATTTTTTTAGTTGCAAAAGAGATAAAAATTTAATATTATATAAAATAATAGCTGTAAATTTTTTGTAATATAATATGTAAGAAAATATAAGAACTTATATAAAAAATTAACAAAAGGACATTATTTTGTTATTTCTGAACTTGGAGACTGAAATTCAAATATTTTTAATATTAAAATACTGTTAATCTTTAACGTTTTGAATTGCAAACGTATCATATAATTTATTTTATTTATAATTTGATGCAATTATTTATTTCGTTTGATATAAACAAATAAATTTTCAAGAATCTATTTTAGTTTTTATATAAATTTGAAGAGCATTTTTTAATACATTACATATATAGAAATTTTTTTTTATTTACCATATAGTTATTAGTTACATATTCGTATATTGTCAAATATTTGACATCGATTATTTTTTAGATCTTATTGCAAATTGATCATTCTGTATATACATTTTTTATCTATTTTTTAACACATCGAATTATTTTTCATAATAATCTACTTAAAGAAATATTTTTTATTTTTTCTTATTTAAATGTATATTACACAGTGGCTATATATTCATATATTTGTTTATTAATTAGTTATATATCATTTTTACATTCTTATTATTTATAATACTAATAAAAAATATTATTTGAAAATTAATTTACTCAAACAATAAAAATATTTATTTAAAATATACACAAATTTCAATGGTAGATAAATACAGAATTAGCATAAAAATCATATAAATTACAATATAATTTATGAAATTCAAGTAATTGAATTTTATAATGTGGGAATTTTAAATAAGTATGAGGTCACATTATTTTATTAGTTGAGTAAACTAAATTTTATAAATGTTTTTACATTTAAAACTAAAATTCAAGTTATTATATACAATTAAAATTATAATAGTATTTTCTCTTTACTGATTTTTATATCTATTAATGTTTAAAAAAAATCTATTATTGTAATAGAAAGTTAAAATAATCTACCTGAACGTAGATAAATTAATTAATCATCTGAAATGAATCGTAATACTCAATTAATTTGACTGAGTATCAAGGATTGTACAATTTTATTAACTTATGAAGTGTCAAAGATATTACATATAAAAGTTAATAGTTAATAGCTAATACATATAATAGTTAAAAGTTAATGTAATGTGAGTTTAAGTTAAAATGAAATAATAAATTAATATACTGATAAATTCGAATAATTATTAAATACATAAAATAAATTAAAAATATAAAATTAATAAATAATATCATTAATTATAGAATATAGAATTCTGGTATACTTCTGTATCTAAAAGCAGAAAATCTACAGCGTCTAAATGTAAAAAATGAGAGGCAGTTATTTCTTCTATAAGATCTTTAGTATTTATTAAGTTATTATCAACGAAAGCTCTATGATTGTCTTCATTCGTCCGATTTCGGAATGCACCGATTATAACTCGCACAATTTTACAATATTTACTACAAAATACTTTGTAAATATATTTTAACTTATTATATATGTTTCTTAATTTTAATATATAATATTCCTTAATAAGATATAATGCCTAGTAATGCTATGTGTTAATAAAAGAAGTTTTACTTAAATTTATAATAAAATACTATTCAAAGAATATTAATATTAATATTTAAAAAATTAAAGACATATTTAAAGCATTAAATTACGTCACATTGTTAAACTTTTATTTTTATAAGTCGTTTGATAGATTTTAATAATAAATTCTTTCGTTATAGCTAAAAAAGTAAAAAAAATGTATTTGTAACTAGTATTCTAAATTAAAATTGTAATAGAACAAATTTCCTTTCTAGATTTTTCGGTATTAATAATTCGTAATGTTCGTTGCATCCTTTTGATCTAAATAATTGTTTAATAAAATAAAATTTCTTTAAACAAAAAATTTCATGATCTATTCTTAACAAGCATATACTATATATAATGTATTTTTACATTAATTTTGATCAAATTGATAATTATCAATTATTAAACGGTACTCATAAACGAATCAATTTGATTGTAAATCTCTTACAATGAGAATGATTCGAGCGGAAATTACTATTTTTAACCTTTAATAAGAGCATTTTACAATTAATTTAATAAAAACATTTTGCAACTATTCAACTAATTTATAATATTAATTTTCTTTTTTTTTATTTAATGTTTGTATATATTTTTATTATAATACTTTGCAATACTTTTAATTTTAATACTACTGTTTATATATTTTTAAAATTTTATTACTTACCATTTATTCTTTATTTAAAAAAAGAAAGTTTTATATACAACAATGCCCTCTTGTATAACATTTATATAATTGAATAATTTAATTTTATATTCTAGGTAAGATAAAATATATCGAATTAGAAACCTATCTAAACATCATATTATTGTCATGCATTTATAATATAATTTAATATATTATAACGAAGACGATATCTGGTCTTTTATCCTACACTTATTGTTCAGAAATTCATAATCTATGATATGTGTATAACGCATCTATAACTTGTGTTATAGAATATTATTTTTATGCGTATTACTTAATGGAGAAGAATATCCTATCCTATCTTTTTAAATATTTCCATATAGAAAGGAAAAATTCACAACCCTGTAATAGAATATTCGCGTAGCGTTAGAACTCAGCAGTATACATAAAGCGTGTCGAACGTAACCTTAAATTCATCGATCAAGGTCGTCACCCAATCTCCTAAAAACTTCTTTCAATCTATTTTCACTCTCACGTATGTCTTTTAACGTTTTCCTGAACTCCCAAGATACGTATTTTAGCACAAAATATTTATATAATGGATAATAGATATGGATTATAAAATTTATTATAAAAAATATCTATTTTAAGACAGCTAATATTTTAAATAATTAAATATGCATTATTTGACAAATATTATAAAACTCATTACTTATATCATAGGTACATACTCTTTCTCTTGTTTAATTCTTCTCTTTTTCTTATTCGCATAATTTAACAATTATATTACGTCAATTATGCATAAATTTTATTTGATTTATGAATATAATAGATTTAAAATTTTATAATTGTTATTTAAATACAATTATTATTAAAAGAAATTTTTTTTTAATTTAATGAAAGCAATATAATTTCATGATAATAAAATTGATTAATTAACCTTAAAATTTCATAAAATAAATTTTTATCAAAATAATTTTCAATATCTAATCAATTAAAATTGTAATTTTAGATGTCATAGTTTTTTCCAATTCAATGCTTTCGATTTTCGTTACAATTTTCATCACTCACACGTATATTATATGCAATAATATTGATATTACTATATTTTTGGGATACTTTCTTTGTATATAATTTAAAATCTTGTTATACTGGATGTTTGGGAACATTTGATTTCTTGTGGATTTATTTCTTTTGATTTATTAATGAAAAAAATTTTACCCAATAAAGTATTAATTATAAAGGTATTATTAATAAAAAAAATTTCTTAGTGAATTAATATAATAACTTATTTGTTTGCAAATGCAATAATAAAAATATAATAAATTGTCGCTCTATTATAATATAACTTGGAATTTTATTTTAATATATTTTAAAAAATTATGAAGTCATGGAAATAAATCGTGGAATAAATTCTACGCCATCGTATAATTGTAACATACGAAACTTCATAACAAGCATTTGTAAAGTACTACGATTTATTTAAGTAATATTTACATTATTGAATCTGTCATAAAAAATACAAGTTTTTACATTTCCACGAAGTAAATAAAATATATTAGACAAAATTTGAATACTCGTCCATTAATCTCATACTTCATATGGTCAAGATCGTTTAATCTAAAAAATTTTAATACATCTTAAAATATTTTTTTAATTTTACGAAATTTTCGTATATAACCGGACTATTCTGATTATTTTTCACGATCCATTAGCTGTCTAAACTCAATGCGGAAAAATATGTAAAAATATAATAAAATAGTTATTAAAATTTATTGATAACTTACTTTACATATTGACTTTTTTACCGCATCAACGTTCCTTTATATATTCCCCATATTGCTTGGAGAATATAATTTCCACGTTTTACAAAAACTTCGTTTGTGCTGTACCAATACAGAAAGTAATTACTATTACTTGGGTAACTAAGATCCTATTGTACCTCCTTCAATTTTTCTGTGTTTCTTGTCTACATTTATAAGAATCAATTTATCAATTGATATCACTTTGCTATCTAAAAACTACCCTTCAACTTGTACTAAAATACGTATTAAAGCTCTATCATTTTAATGCTTATTAATTTTCATTATTTTTATTTCATTTAAAAAAAAAAAAAAAAAAAAAATTTAAAAACATTTCGTTATATTTTGTGGATTTTATATTTCAAATTGTATGCGCATCTTAGCTACAACAACAGACATTTCAATTTTGAATACTGTTTAAAATATATCGAATATCCTATTTAATAATATCTCATATTATTTTTCGTTGAGTCTTGTATATTAAAACTATTTGGGATGAATAATGGAAGTTGATGATTATCAGTTAATGCTTATTGAGTTATTACATTATTCTGCTTTCATTCCAAATCTCTCTCTCGTTCTCTCTCTCTCTCTCTCTCTCTCTCTCTCTCTCTCTCTATCTATCTATCTATCTATCTCTCTACATATAACTAGCTCTTGTAACATATAATCAGCAAACCAATTTTCAACAAACCAATTTCATAAATAAAAGTTGAACTAAAAGTAAAATAAATGTATCAATGGAAATAAAAATATAAAGAAAGACATAAGGAAAGTAAATATAATAGTATATTTAAAGTATATAATAAATGAATCGACAAATTTATAAACAATTTAAATAACAATTAAAATTGTTTATGTGTATAAACATATTATAAATAATTGTAAAATAGAAAAAATGTATAGTGTTTTATCTATAATTTAAAGTAATTCAAATAATTACATAAGTTTATTAAATTTACAAATACGTTTAATTTACAAATATATATAATTCGAGATGCCTTTCCAAAATTTCATTTTTAAAATTATCCTTCATAAATTAATAAAGTAATATGAAAACATTTGTATTATAATAGTATAGTAATAATAAAATTAATACATAAAATGAGAAAAACCTGTTTATATCTTCAATTCGGTTAATACTACTTTAAAATCTAAATCAAATAGCGAATTATGAAATTTGATATCAGTGTTTTAATCCGAAATATTGATCACTTAAATTCATCGTATAAAAATTATAAATCTCTGATAACATACTAAGATATTAGTGTTGAATAATTTCATACACCAAAATAAAGGAGCTTTCAGCAAATTTCATATTATTCTATACGGCTAGTGAAATCACTTCACTATTTATCATCAAAATGTCTTTATAACCCGTCCAATGTAATCCTAGAATGCAAATAGAATATTTTATTGATGTCAAGATTACACTATAAATAATTTATACATAATTAAAATAACAAAGATAATTGTTATAATTTAATTATCAAAAAATAGTTACTTTAATGAAAGCGATTTTTACTGCAATTGGGACTTTAAATACGTTTTGATAGTCAAAAACAATTTCAATTGAGACCCAAAATACTACGATGATGCTATTATGACTAATTAAAAATTCTAAAGTTTTTCTTATTTGATTACTAAATCACAAATTCAATGAAAAAATTATGTATCTAAAGAATTACCGAATACCGGATCCATTCATATAATCAGTCATAAATGCAGATTTAAGAATGATGCATTCAGCTCCAATACTTTAATACGAATTATTTTTATAAGTCGATAATTTAAAAATTATGTGATTAATTATTTCTCTGTGCAACATAATATTAATATTCAATATATAATATGATAAAATATTCTCTTCTATTACGATTATTTTATGTCGTGTTAACTAACTGAAGGATACAAGTGTTAACTAAATATAAAACAGATTTTGTTCTAAGTTACAATCAAGATCCAATTAATGAATTTTAATTTAATTGAAATTATTATAATTTTAATTAATGTACCAACTACTTTTCTAAACGTAAAAGGCAAATGCAACTATGGATTTTATTTCAATCAAAAAAATATTTCATAAAAAAATTCTCTTAACATTTATTAAGCATGAGCCAAGAATGAAAATTGTAAACCTTATCTTTCTATAAATTTGAGAGTAATAAAATCAATTGTAAAAATAATATACAATATCTCATGCACAAATTACTAACTCATATGAAGACAAATTCAATATTTTTAATATAAAATATATAATCTCTAAAAATAAATAATATATATCTCTTTACTAGTGGACAGACGATTAAACAGTCGCTTTAGTATATAAAATTATTGCCAATCTGTGTTTAAAATCAATACATCTCAAATATTTAAAATTTATAAACGATTCACAAAGTTATTGATGAAAATAACTTACAAATGTTCTTTACATCTTTTTCGATTTGTTTTGCATTAAATATATTATTAATGGTTTTTAACTGAATACTTTGATGCACTGTGTCATGTTAAAAGCACTTTATTTTACAATTTTCACTAAATATACTTGATTCTTCAAATATTTACAAAATATAGTATAAAAACAAAATTACTAACTGATATTCTTTATTATGTTTATACATTCCAAATATACCGAATGTTCTCTGTAAGTTACAAATTAATACTATTTTCTATTGATAAATAAGAAGTTTTCGCACTTGAAACAAATATATATTTTAAATGATAAATTTATTGATTGACTCAAGCGAAAATAATTCTTAGTATTTAAAGCTATTAATTATATAAACACTATCATAAATGTCGAAAAAATAAAAAGTAATTATCGTAACATTAACAGGACGATCTGATTCAAATTACGCACTGATATAAATACTTATATGAAATGATGTACATACTAATAGAACAGAATATTATACAAATAAAATAAAAAGTATTTTTAATTATTTAACGAAAAATATATCATATCGTCGAATTCAATTTTGAACATGTATTTCTATCAAATTTCAAATAATGAATTTCATACGCTACTTACTTATTCATCTTATAAAAGAAACATGAAAAAATTAATTTTTGACCATTCTATTCCAGACATTTAATATAATAAATTTTTATAAATATGTTTCAAGTCTTGTAGAAAATGAATTACAATGAAAATGAATTTACAAATATCAGATGAATTATGAGTATTGCTAGATTAATATACGTTGTAATGTTTCTTAAATAATTAATTGGTATTAAAGTGTTGTTATATAAAACAATTTAAAAAAAAGTTTTAATAATTTTTAAATGCAAATGAGTAATAATTGTCAAATTATTAATTTAAAACATCAACGAATGCAAATATACTTGTTCCCTAATATGAAAATTTGTGTAAGAAGAAACACACACACACGTAAATATATGCATGCATAAAGTGATATTATAGAAGTAAAATATATATTTTTAAGTTTTTAATGATATATCTGAATACTTGTATAGATATAAAGCTCTTTTATGTAATTCCTATTTTCATAATAATGTTTAACAGTAAAGAAATTACTACGCATATTAAAATTAAAAATATATATAGTATTATAATGCTTCTATGATACTTTTAATTTTATTTAAAAATCTAATCTTAATTTTGATAATAGATATACGAAACAAAGCTTACTTAAATTATATAAAAATGTCGTAAGTATATGCAAATATAAAAATATATTATTGCGTATTCTTTCTTATTAATATTAATAATGTTTTAAATTTATTATTTAAATTTAATATTAATAATGTATTAAAATTAATAATATTAATAATATTAATAATGCATAGACAATATTATAAAATTTCAAATTAAGAATTAAGAACAAGAAGAAAATATATTAATCATTTTTTAAATAACAATAAAAAAGAAAATTTTATATAAACAAAGAATAAGTATATCAACTATAAGTATTTGCTGTAATAGTAATTTAATTTAATTAACATATTTTTTCTTTTTTCTATAGATTTAATACAAATATAAAAGGGACAATTAAATTCGGAATTAAAATTTTAGATACAAGTGCGCAGACAATATTTAATAGAAAATACTTTATAATTTTTATCAACGTCTAAGCAAAACTGTAACCTCATACATAAAAAATGTTTTGCGTTACTAGTCAGTAGATAAATTATGATATCTCCAGAAGACAGACTTTTCCGTTAACAAACATTTTAAGTAATTACGAAACATGGCATACTGGCTAATGAAATTCTGAATAATTTAAAAATTATCAAAAGCCTTTTAAATTGTATCATACTTTTAATGCAATGGGTTTCGCAATGGTAAACAATATTTTACTTTCATTTATTTAAATACTTATTTTAATACCAAAATTTATTTTATCTATATCAATAACATATGTATTTCTATTTAAATTAATATATTTTAATTAGTACAGTATTTATTATAACAAATAAGCAATAGCATTCTTTCTGTTGCTTATAACATTATGTGTATATATTTATTCGCACTAATTACTTGAATTATATTTTGTTTCCATATAAAATATTTATTAATAAATATTCTGTATTATATTAAATTATAAATCTAGTTTATCATAATCAAACAAAGTTACATAAATACTATTTTAAGGTTCGCAATAGTTTTTTAGTTGCTATTTTATAATCTTCTTTTATAAATTCTGTTTTGTCAATTTTCTTTTTTAAATTCTGTTTTGTAAATGCATGTGAAAATTATTAAACAAAATATTCTCTTCCTATAATTTAATCTAGTATTTATTAATAACAAAATGAATCTTTGAACATTCTTTCTCAAATAAAAAATATTAAGAAATATTTGATATTATTTGTGTCTAATCTGTTTTATTTTAATCTATAAGGTTATCTCATTTCAAATACATTAATCAATAGAACTATTTTATAAGATTATTTCACAAACTAATTAAACGATTTATACATATATATTATATTTCTCAAATCTTATTACATTAGGAGATAGCTTATATGTAAGTTTCCCAAACAATTTCATATTGAATAATTTATTATTATTGCAAATATTAAATTAAGATTATCTAAAATTGAAATATAAAGAAATAAATTATTGAACAGTAAACATTTTTATTTTAATATTATACATAACGAATATTAGTTTTGAAGCTATTTATTATAAGTCGCTTTATATGAATAATAAATTAATTTTATTAAAAATTAAGCTTTCTTAAGTAATTGTTATTTATATTTCAAATAACCACTACCAAATATTTTCAAATTTCTATTAAACATATATTATTTATTTATCTAAAATTAGTACATGTAAAATGAATTCTCGAAAACATAAAAAGATAATAATTAATATTTATAATTTTCTTAATAATATAATTAATAAATCTATTGAAATATTAAATAAGTATTAAATAAATTAAATTGCGATTTATCTTTATTTTTTCAAAGTAAACACCAAAAAACTTTTTCATAATTAGAAATAAAATGTATAAAGTAAAAGTAAAACCAGTAATCATTTACTAATATCAATTATAAAACCCATTTTCATTGTTTTAAATTTTGTATTTATTTAATAAATTTCTATTATTTTTATTTATTATTTGAACTGCATAAAATGCATTTAAATTATGTAATTTTTTTAAATTTTTACTCGTCTTCAATTTATAAGTACTTATATGGTAAATCTATCATAACCTATTGATTTTCTTAAACTGTTTTATATCATGAATTTATTTAAATTAATTATGAGTAATTATAATTAAAATTTTTTAAAGTATATTTTATTCATTATCTAGATATAAATAAAAAGTTTCTGACCTCAATGTAAATTTAAAAATAAATATTTTTTTATTCGTTCTTAATATTGCTTAACAGTGTTTGTTTGTTATAATTTATTATTATTGTTTGTAGTTTTTTTCCTTTCCTTTTAGAATTATTTATGATCTATTTCTCTCTCAACATTTTCTTATTTTTATTTATTATTCTTAATGCAATCTATTAATACTGTCAGTAATATCTGAAGTTTTTCGTAATAAATTTTATATAACTTTTCCTATGCATATTGTATTGTAGTCTAAACTCATCGATCCACAAAAATTAATTTTTTTTATACATATAATTATTTTTAAGTTTTTCATATTTTTTTTTTTTTTTAATAAAAAAATATTTTTTTTTGTTATATGTCTTGGCATATTAATTTCCTTTTGTATAGTTAAGATACATTTTTTATATGTAAACTACCATATTTCGTAGTTTCATATATTCCACAATAATTTTGATTATTTTAATTTATTTCTATTATTCTTTTTTTTTCAAATAAACATTTTTTACCTCTGTTGATAATTATTATATTATGATAAAGTTATATTATTTTTTAATAATCTTATATTTAAATATATAATTTATAATTTTAAAACAGATTTATTATAATGTACTCTAATTTTTTCTTTATTGATCTATCATTGTTTATTTTAGTATTACATATAAAATCGAATATTCAACTTATTTTTTGTATTTTTTCTAAGCTTCAAATTTTCTAAAAGCATTGTGTTAACAACTTTATTATATATCTGTTTCCTAAATATAATCTATTATTATATCTATTTATTTATATCTATTTCCAATTTTTTAATTTTGTAAATATTAAATTGCAACTTCATTTTCTTAATTAATCTCGTTTCTCCTTACTTTTTTAAAGATAATTAATTTTTTTATTTAATACTTATATTTTATCTAAATTTAATGATGCACATCAATATATTTATATTAATATTTCTATGCATAATTTCATTCTATTAAAATATAAATTATAAATTAATTCTTTTACTTGCAAGATATGTTTTTTTAAATATTTTAATAACAAATATCTAATTAATTTTTATTATTTTTACCTTACTTTCTATTACTTACTTTATTCAATCTTATTTTCTAATTTCCATATTTATTTTGTTTATTTTTGTTTGAACAATAACTTTTCACATGTTTAAAAATATATTATAACTACCTTTATTATCCTCTTTTAACTTTGGTTTTTAAATTGTATATTGTATATATATATTGACAAATATATAACTGGCGTTCTTATATTACTATTAGTAATACAACTTAATTATCTTTTTCAAACAATTTTCAGTTTTTATTATATTAAATATATTCAATCTATTATAATATTAATTATTTTTTTATTCTTCTGCATTTATTTCTTATCTTACACTATCTTACACAAAATCTGATTGGTTTTATATTCTTGATGTTCTTATTGGTTTTATTATTTCTTCTCATAATATTCCATTTATTTTATTCTCACTTATAATCTCATGTTTTTTATTTAAATACATTATTTTTTAATTATTTTTTCAAATGTTCTAACTAGTCTTTGTATTATATGATTTATATACAATTCTATATCCAATATTCTTGTCTAATTTTTATTATTCAAAAATATATTTAAACCTCGTATTGATAGTTTTATTCAAAAGTTTAAGTTGTACTTATATCTATTTCATCCTAATTATATCAATATATAGGTATTGGTAAATATTTCTCAAATTTAAAAATGAAAACCTATTTTGATTTTAATATATACTTATAAAAAAACCTGACTAATTGATTACATATTTTTCAATATTACATATTATTCATCACTTAGATTTCATTTAGTTACATAAATATATTTAAATCTTAATTAACTTAATTAACTTTTTTATAATGCTATATTTGTAAACATTTAATACTTATTTTACATTAAAATATCATAGTTAAATTGCTTTTTTTATGTCTTTAACATAAATTTTGTATTAAAGAATAATTATAATAATAAAACTAATGTTATTTTTTCTTATTCATACATTAATTTATACTATTTATTATGTTTGTAAATGTAAATATAATTATTTATAATTATAATAATAAAACTAATGTTATTTTTTCTTATCCATACATCGATATGTACTATTTATTATATTTTCTTTATTGTCTTTTTTTAAAGAATACAAACTAGCCATTTTTATAAATATTATAAAACAAGCGAATGAAAAAGATTAATATAAACAGTACTAATAAATATAATAAAATATATATATATAAACGTAATTTTTTTAAATATTAAGGTTTTTAGACCTTCAACAAAATAATATAAAATTCTTTCTTTCGCAATATTTAAAGTAAAATATTTTAATTAGATTAGTTACAAAAATATATAGTTTTTAATATTAATAATTCTTGTAAGAAAAATAAAATAAAGTATTGATAATATAATCATAATAATGGTTTTTTAATTTTATTTCTTATATTTTCTCATAAACATACTAATTTATTTGTATATAATATACTAATAATAATATAATATAAGTTCTATATATATGTGAACTGTTTATAATTGTTTTTATCTTTAAGCAAATTTTGAATAATTTATTACATTAAATTCGTTTAATGACATTTCCTCTTAAATTAAAAAATATTCAAATATACTTCAAATACACATTTGAGATTTTATTTATATTAACTTTGTATATATTTTATATACATACTATATATTCATTTTATATATAAACATTTTCATTTTAACTTCAGAATTTTGTTGCTATGAGTTATATTTTTTTAATCCTTATATCTTTTTTAAACATTTTAGTTATAGATCTGATTGACTACCATCAAATCTTATTTTTGAATAACCTTTTTCACATTTTTTATCACATTTTACCTTTCCAACAAATTATTTTAATTTGAATTCATTATAGTAGTATCATTCTAAATAATTCTTTTTTTTTCTTCATTTATTATATCTCTTTATTTTATTTTTTCATTTTTTGTTATTCTTCAAATCCTTTTCAATTCTTATTTTTCAATTTTACATTAATTCACATATCATAAAATACTATTTATTGTTGAGATTTATATGAATTACTCAAAATTTCTATTCTTATTCTTTTGTCAGTGACAATTCTGAAAGCTTTTTTCTAATCATTTGTATTCTAAAAATTTTTTTCTTCAATCGGGTCACAATAATACATAATTTTATTTTATTTTGTTGAATGTATTCTAACTTAACCTTACTTTCCTCTACTTAATTTGTTTTACTTTCCGTTAATTTTTTTTTAATTTATGCAAATTTTTTTAATATAGAAACAGTAATAAGCAATCTGCAATTAATAAACTTTTTTATTTGTATTTAAATTAAATATTTTTAAATTAAATATTAATTAATAAAGGTAACCTAGAACTTATATAAATACTAACGTAAAAATGACTTGGTACATGATAAATTTGATAAAAATATGAATGTTTAATATTAAAAATGTAAGAATACATTACACATACTGTATAAGATGGAAATATCGTTATGAAATATCAAACTATGAATTGTAAATGGTATAGAAAATTTCGTAATAACGATAATTTAAATTTTAGTATTCTACCATGTTTTGCTCGATTATTTGAAGTTGATAATAACGAGATATTGATTGTAATCGTAAGTAATCAGGATAAATTAATTGCATTGATACTCTTATTGATTCATTTATTCGAACGTCTTCAATTTCTATGGCTTTGTGTTCATCACTTTAAATTAATACCAATATACCGTAAATATTAACCTCAGTTAATTGTCTAAAACATTATACATTTTTAAAATTAAAATTACGTTTTTCATAAAACCTACAATCTCATTTACAGACTTGAAATTATCAGCAAACTTTCAATTTATACATAACATATCTTTGTATTACAAAGCATTATTGTTTTTTCTCAAATAAAAACCATTTATCGAAATATTACTTTAAAAAATTTTAAATTTAACAAAATAACACATTTCCCTATAATTACTTCACTTTTTTTCCATAAAATAGAAACATTTTACGCGTGAATTAAGTAACATTTCATTTTTGAGATACAATATTATCTATCATCAATTCTTACATCAACTAATATATTAAGAAGTTAACTAATAATACATATTTCAATAAGTGTATTAAATAAATTTATTAAAAAATAAATAAAAAAATCAATTTATGAAATATAATATATTATTAATTGTAATAATGTAAATGTCTGATAAATTTTGTTTTTTAAATCTTAAAATTTTTAATAAATCCTTTCTGTGAAAAATTAGTTTGCTGATTACAATAAAAATTAAGAATCTAAAACAAATAACGATTTATTAACAATTTATATATAAAAGAACTTCTTAAAATAGCAAATATTTTTTTATTTTTTATGTTTTATATAATCATACATTTATAATGCAGTTATATTACATGCCTAACTTTTAAATATTGGAAGTTCTTAGTTATTTTTAAATATTACCTCATTAGATTAAGTAAAAACTAAATAGTTAATATAAATTAAAAATAATTTAACAATAATTTTAATACTAACTCAATATAAATTATTAGTGAAATTTATAATACTGATATAAATGAGTATATAAATATTTTGTATAGAATTTTCTTACAACTTCACAATTTTAAAAACTCTAAAAATATTAAATTATTAATCTATAAAAACAATCTATACTAGTACAATTTCATTGTATAAATTACAAATTTATAATTTTTGTTAATTATTGATTTTCTAAAGAACTGATTATAATATAATAATTAGAAAGATTTTATACTGTACAAACTAGAACACATTTATATATTATAAAAAATAGTCAAAATTTTTAATTAAATTTAATATATCTATTTTCTATACTCTGAAGACTTTTTTAAAATATAATTTAATACATAATAAATATGTAACTATTAAATACTATTTATATAAAATTTGTTATAATTTTTTTAACTTTTTGGTTTCATTCACAAAATATAGTTTTCAAGTTTTTTTTAATATATAAATTAAATTTCCAAAATTTTTAATTGAAAATTGATTATTGTACTAATTATTAAAAAATTTTTGTTTGTGTTCTATATAAATCTTCTATTTAAAAATTAAAACAATGTTTATTAATAAGTAGATAATTTATTATCTTTACATTTAAAAAATAAGCTATAATTTTTTTCATTTTTTTATTGTCAACAAACTAATATTTCTTATAATTTTTACTTTATCACGCTATTATCTACTTTAATATTCACTTATTTTAATTTTACTTTATAATTAAATTATTCTTATCAAAATCTATTTACAAGATTAAATTAAAGTTATATGATCATCCTATAAATAGAATATATAAAATTATAATAATGAATAATATCATTTATATAATTTCATTTCAATAAATGCTTTTCATATCGCATAACAAATTTAAAAGAATTCAAGCATAATTTAATGACATTTATTCATTTTGAAAAGAAATTACATTGATGAAATTTTCAAAAAATATTAATTTGCACTGACTTCCATTTTAAACGGGATTGTATAGGTTATATTATAAGATATATTTATAAATTAAATTAATGAAAGTTTAAACATTATTGAGCATATATATTAAATATATTTGTCGATTCAATAATTTTACAAAATATACTATTACGCGAAATCGATATTTATAGATAAATGAAATAATACAACCTTTGACCCTTTAAAAAATTGTAAATATAAAAATTAATCAATTGATATCCACAATAAATTTATAAAATAATATTATGTAACAGAACCAATACAATAAAATTATAACTACTTTTAAGAAACTGTGGAACGTGAATATACATTAAATATTAAATTTATATCAACTTTAAATAATATACCATTTATTAATTCTTCTATTACTTTACAGAATTATGTAAAATGGAAGAATCAAAAATGTAATTTAAGAATAATTGTTAAAATATTAAAATAAACATATAATTTTAATGTAATTTGTTATAATTATTTAAAGAATTATAAAACATGCATATGTATATTTTGCATATTTTTACTAAATACCATTTCATAACTTTTTATTAATGTAATTATTAATTATAACTATTTCTCTACTATCTCTCTTAATTATAACTATTTGTATGTCTTTGTAGACATACAAATTGAATATTAGCTATTCTTAAAAATATGACTTTTATGTATTTTATACTTAGATGTATTTCATTTTATTTTTAAATAAAATCATTGAATTATCAAAATTTCTCTAAATAGTTATTCTGCAATATTGCATGGCATTTTATACAAACTTTCAATAGTAATTTTATTAAATTAATTTATATCTTTACACTATATGTTAACATTGAAAAACAGTATAAATTTTATATAATTGTATAATTTATTCGTAATTATAATTTGTACATTAAATACTAATAATAATATATAAATTTTTATATTAATATACTATTTTATTTCACATTTATTTTAAAGTTGATGAAAATATTACTTCATATCATATGATATTACAATATACTTTAATGGTTTAATTGTTACATAAAATTTTACATAAATTTACATAAATTTAAAGTTATATATCCTTTTTTATATCTTAAAATTTTTATAAACCTCATTTAATTTAAGGCGCCTAATACTATTGCTTTTCGTCATCAATAAGCGCATGCGTCCTACATTTAAAAAAGCACTCGTTCTTGGTACAATTTCCCCATCACACTATTTCCCTTTTAGTAAACCTCATCGTAAAAATATGCTCAATTTGTTTCAGCGAAGCACTCACTGAAACACCAATTATATCTACCGACTCGACTAGTTATGTGAAGAAGGGGTTGAGAACGCGAACACGTGAACAAACGAAACCAACCGATCCACGACGGAAATATCCGAAGATTCAGCTATACCGACCGAGATTATAAATAACGGAGGCCGGCATGCAGGGAGTCTCTTTTACATCCCGCGGGTCTAATCCGTCGACTAGTGCGAGCGCCACCCGTATACAAGCACGCATTAAAGCATACACGTATTAACATATGCACACATGTGCATTTATATATACGCATTTGTGTGTGTATGTGCATGTGTATATGAACGAGAGGAAAGAGAGCGAAAAGGGAAAGAAAAAGATACAGAGGGAGTCAGTCAACGGCGCACAGCGCATTTACTACTTTACGCTCGACCGTGATAACGCGCACCTTGTCGTAGTCATCGTCATCGTGGTTGCCGTAGTGTTATCGAGAAAAAGTCCCTTTAAGAAGACAAACGAACACGATATTGTCGACACTAGTCGATTCTAAAAGACACAATTCACAAGACAGTGCTTATTTATCATCTAGTTCAATCATTACGTACAAAATTAATCTTGTCGGGCGCGCGTTTTTCGAGCATTTTCTATCAACGTCAGTGGAAAAAAGCAATAATCTAAGCACCCACAAAGAGGAGTCACAAGGCTGTTCTAAGCCAAAAACAGAGGCGGCGCTTGTTAGTAAGACTGTCGCATAAGAAGCGCCGCATATTACAAAACTACGAATACGAGACAAAAGATAACATGCCGGAGAACGCGCATCATATGAACGGCTACGCTAACGGGCACACGCCGCCCGAACTTCAACAGGACACAAGCTTTCTTTTCACCTCTGAATCTGTTGGCGAGGGACATCCAGGTAGCTAATATTTTTACCCTTTTGTAATTTTGTCCCCTCTTTGTCTTCGTGTTTGCTGATGGCACATCAATTCCTTATAAGAAAGCGTTGAGATTAAATATGATATTGAATACTCAAATAAATTAAAGTACTGCACAATTAACGAACCTATTTTTATCGAGGTATTTAAAAAAATAATTAACTTGAACCTTTTTTCACAAAATATTTTATACAGGTGAGAGTCACGAACGTGAACAGCTCTAGCAAAATGAAATGAATATTCTCATGGCATTTCATTTGCTTATCATCAATTCTCAAATATGCTAATTCGACCTTTACAGATTAATTATTAAAATATGGATTAAATAAAAAAGTATCAAATCAGTGTCTTGGGTTCTTTTTAGATACATTTTGCTTTTAAAGTATAATACTACTTCTAAGTAGATAAGTAGATTAAAACTTCTATGTTTGTATCGTAATATATTAACTTTAATTTTTAAATATTTGACCAAATTTAACACTTAAAAAATAAAAAACAAGAAATACTTTAAGTCTGCGCACAGTGTAAACGATAGAAAAAGAACGCAACGAATGCGCGCCGCCATGAGGGCACATAGTCCAATGCTTCTCTCTTTCTCTCTCTCTCTCTCTCTATCATTTTCTTCATGCGAGTACATATTTTATTCCGTGCATACATAATCTCGCCATTCTCTACTCATGCATGTGCACGCACAACTTCAAAGTGCATAGGATTACGAATTGCTAAAATAATAAGTGTAACATGAAATAGATGCCGCTTCACTTTCTTCTCAATCTATCTTAAGATTCGCTTTTTGGACAGTGAAAAGTTTAGATGTTCAATTCTTGATTAGCAAAATACTACTTTACGCTGATTGGTTATCGTATACGCGCTAATTTTGATTATAAAGGACAAAGTGAGTACTAGTCATTTATAGTAATAAATCTTTTAAATATGAATTCTTTATATATATTTAAATAAAACGTTATCATTATTTTGCATATATTTTTGTATGAACAATTTATGTAGGGTTCTTATTTTATCATGCTTTCGTTATGTAGTCGAAATCTATATACATGCGACAGCCAACCAGCGTCAAACTGTTTCTGCGCATAATCAAATATTGAGCACGAGATATATTTGTATTGTGAGAGATCATACGATCTCATACAATAAGAAGGAAGGAAAGAATATTGCCATGTGCTCCCTTGCTTATAATTTAATAATGAAAACAATTCTACATCGTTCATTAATAGATGAGTTATTGATATTTTATACTTTTCATAATGATTTTAATATTGGTTAAATATAAACTTTCTCGTAATCTGAAACAAACCTCTACATAAAATATATCCGTGAGTTGATAATAATTAATAGTAATTAAATAAAAATTAGTGAATTGATTATATTAAATTTGCACATTTGAATTTAAAAAAAGAAATTGTATTTTAATAGTAAATTATTTTATCTTCTATATAAATTTAACAATTATAAATAATTATAAGTTTTATATAAGTATAAAAATTAATTGCATATGAATCTAATCTAGTGTTTATTTTATTTTTTGAATAGATAAAATGTGTGATCAAATCAGTGATGCCATTTTAGATGCACACTTGAAACAGGATCCAGATGCAAAAGTTGCATGTGGCAAGTATACAATATATTTTTTATTAATATTATAAATTTATTTTATCTTATATTTTTCGAATTTTTTTTATAGAAACAGTGACAAAAACAGGAATGGTCTTATTGTGTGGTGAAATTACTTCAAAAGCTGTAGTAGATTATCAAAAAATTGTTCGTGATACTGTAAATCATATTGGATATGATGATTCATCTAAAGGTAACTTTTTATCTTACATTTGTGCTATATTTGACATAGTCATGAGGGATATTTTAATGTAATATTATTAAAGACTAGAACTGTAACAGTGAATTAAAAAATTTTCTTTTAAATTTAATAAATTATAAATATTTCTAAGTTTTTCTTAAATATTTATAAACTTTTTCAATAAATATTATGAATTATTTTATTATTGATAAAATAATAAGTTTTAAAAATTCAAAGAATAATATATTGAAAAAATATTTAAGATTTTCGTAATTTAACAATTTTATTTTAAAAAAAGGAATTTGGTAAAATGTAATTTTTTATGTCCAAAAACTCCAATGTTTTGTTAAAAAAATTATATAATGTACTATTGAATCTGTTACATGTAATATTTAATATTTTTTAAATTCAATTAAAAAGCTAGATATGTATATAATAAAATGTAATAAAAAGTTTAATAAAATTTGTAAAAAGAATTATAATTGTATAATATAAATTAAAATCAATAGCAAATCTTTGAATTAACTATAATAATCCATCTCTATTTAAAATAACTTGAAAGATAGTTGGGTAAGCAGAAAAGTATGAATATCAATAAAATCTAACTATTTAACTGGTTTTAACCAGAAGGCACTTGTATTTTATTCACAATCAAGTAAAGCTTATGAATCGTAAGAACATGTAACGTAAGTGTATAATGGTGGTAGCAGGATTTGATTGGCGTACGTTGAATCTTTTGGTGGCAATCGAGCAACAATCTTCAAATATCGCGGATGGTGTACACATCGCCAGGGAAGAACTGGACGTGGGTGCGGGTGATCAGGTATAAAATCCATTCGCAGGCTGTGCCACAGAGCAGCAGAATTATATGAAACAATGAGTTTTTTAATCATTTTGTTGCAAATTTTAAAATAACCAATATATTGGGTAAACAGTGCTCAAATTGGAATGCCTTAATTATTGAAAGCATTTTATATAGGTTTATAAGTAAGACAAGAGGATCCTTTTAAAAAGTAATTAGTATTTATTAATAAAATTTTATAACATACTTTGAAAACATTTTTTAATTATATAAATGGAATTCATAAAATAATCATCAAATTATAAAAAACTAAATAGGTGTAATAGAGAAGTTGAACATTGATAAAAAATGAGGAAATTAAAACCTTCAGAAAGCAAATATCTGAAGTTAATTACCTCAATTTCGCAGGTTTTGACTACAAGTTGTGCAGCGTTTTACTGGCACTCGATGCTCAATCACCAAATATTGCAGCAGGAGTACATGAAAATCGTAGTGATGAAGAAGTTGGTGCTGGTGATCAGGTTAATTGTTATTACAAAGATTATTGAAAACTATTTTTATTATTCTTTAATTACATCATTTATATCTAATATTTATTAGATCAGCACCTTATTTTCTTTGTGTTCTGTATGTATTTAACAAATTATAGTTCTAAAATTTATTAACTATTATTTTGTGGTATTATAGATTTTATCCTCTTTCATATTTTAGATAATTTACAATAGTGCAATAATCTATAGTTAAGCCTTTGAAACATTAGATTATATCGTCTTTTTTTGATAGGATTTACTTTATAATATAAAATAGTATATTTTTAATTTAAAATGGCATTTTAATAGTTGATGATATTTATATATTTTAAATTGAAAATTATTTAAATATTCGCAGAATAAAAGGAAGTATTATATTAATATTTTGTATATACATGTACATGAAATTAAGAATATACATTATAAAGTATCTTATTTATTTATTAAAAACTAAAATTGAATATTGATATGAATTATTATTGTTACAAAGGATTAACTCAAAACTTCTTTTAACCATTTATCTTTTCTGGATCCTTTTAGTCTTTTTATTTAATATTAGTATTGCATGTAGTAGTGTTCTGAATTCTGAAATGTAATGTAGAACTTAGAATTAAAACTACATATTCTAAAAATTGTTATTTGTAAATATTTGTTCTAATATTTTCGATCCTGCTCTGTAAGGCACTAATTTTAGTTTTAATAAAAATATTATTTTCAGGTTTTCCATTTTTTTAATTTATTTATAAATATTGATGGTCAATTTTAATTTCAATGTTCAATACATAGTGAATTATAGATTAGTTTATTTAATATATATTAAATTGAGCAAAAAATATTTTAATCACTTAAAAGTAAATATTTTATTAAAGTATTATATAAATTTATTTTCTGGGAATATTTTCCATATAAATGTGATATTGATTAATAAAAGAACTGTTTATAGAATTATTTATAATTGTATAAAGATTTTACAAATTTATTAGCTTTTTTATGAATTGACCATTAATCATTACGTTTTATTTGTAATAAATAAATGAAAATGAGATTACTTGATTTTTAATTTTTTTAATTTCTCAAACTTTAGAATTATTGAATAAAAGTAAACATCTAAAATGCTGATTCGAATATTTTTCTTTTTTCAATATTAAACAGGGTTTAATGTTTGGTTACGCCACAGATGAAACAGATGAATGTATGCCACTGACGGTAGTACTTGCTCATAGATTAAATCAGAAAATTGCTGAGCTTAGACGAAGTGGTGAACTATGGTGGGCTCGACCTGACTCAAAAACACAGGTATGTTTAACAAATCTATGAACGAATTATTTAAATCTGTTTTATATATAATGAATACAATTTTTAATTTATGATGCTTTGTGTATGTAAATGTTATTACTCTTAAATCCGATTCTCTTAATGGTTTATTATTTCTTTTTTGAAAATCTGATCTTCAAATTGTTTTTTCTGTAGAAAAACAAATTTTTATATGAAATTTTATTTTATTTTAAATTTTAGTTCAAAAATTACACAAATATAAATTTGAGGTATGGTTTTAAAGTACAAGTAGAGAAAAAATAAGATGTAAAATCTGAACAATACTATATAAAAGGTATTAGTGACAATTATATAATATAAAATAAACTTATATTATATTAAAAGTAACTTTAGTCAAAATTATTATTTTTATTATAAACTATTTAGGTGACTTGTGAATACATAATGGATCATGGAGCTTGTGTTCCTATCAGGGTTCATACAGTGGTTGTTTCCCTTCAACATAGTGACAAGATTACACTTGATGAATTACGTAAAGCTGTTATGGAAAAGGTTATAAAAGAAGTTATTCCTGCACGATATCTTGATGAAAGAACAGTCTTCCACGTCAACCCTTGCGGTCTTTTCATTATTGGTGGTCCACAGGTAAAATCTCATAATTATTTTAATTTTTAATATAACAGTCATTCAATGATGTTTTATAATGTATTTGCTACTCTTGATTACCATGATGCAAACGTTTCTGAGAATGACAATTTAAATTATTAATATAATTTTTTTATTTAAAATATATTTATGATTATGATTGCATTTGATATAATATTAATTACACATTTAATATAATAAATTTATAATTTATTTAAATATCAATGTTTATACAATTTTCATTTTGTTCAAAAAATGTTGTCTATATTTCATTAAGATTTTTGTAATTAATAAAGTGTATTTAATATTATTTTATTTTTTACTTATAATATTGTTTAAGGCATATCGTTTGAATATAAAAGTAAATACTACTTAAATAATAAATGTAGATTTAAATATAAACAATATTTAATTTTTTAATCATAATAACAAATAGAGTTATATAAAAAGTTATAAAGTCAAAACTTGCAAAATTACAATTTATGTAATATTACAATTTAACTCTATTGTATTCTAGAGTGATGCAGGACTTACTGGTCGTAAGATTATTGTGGATACATATGGAGGTTGGGGTGCCCATGGAGGTGGAGCTTTTTCTGGCAAAGATTTTACTAAAGTTGATAGATCAGCAGCATATGCAGCTAGGTGGGTTGCTAAATCTCTGGTAAAAGCTGGACTTTGCAGACGCTGCTTAGTACAAGTATGTTTTAAAAATGTAAAAAAGTTTTTTGTAGAAATATTAAAACTTTCATGCTATTAATATATACTTTTATAGGTTTCATATGCTATTGGTGTTGCAGAACCATTGTCCATAACTGTATTTGATTATGGTACATCAAAATTGTCTCAAAATCAACTTCTAGATATAGTAAATAAAAATTTTGATCTACGTCCAGGAAAGATAGTCAAGTATGTAAAGTAAAATTATAAAAGTTTTACTATTTCAAACAAGTTATTAAAGAAACGGGTTTTAATTTAAAAGTTTTTTTTTAGGGAACTTAATCTTCGAAATCCAATATATCAGCAAACTAGTACATATGGGCACTTTGGAAGGGATTGCTTTAGTTGGGAACAACCAAAGCCTTTAAATCTCAATTGATGAGAAATTCAATCCTTTATCGTTTGATGCTTTTAAATTAAAAAGGCCTCTTCTGCATCTGTCCAATTCCTTTTAATTTAAGATTTCTTTTCTCTTCTTTTTTTTTTGGGATTCTACCGCAAGTGCGTGAAACTCGTAAGTGTACTTTAGACGCATAATGAAGGGGAAAATAAATTCCATGGTCGTTCGTTAAGCGCGAAAGTGGTACGCTGTATTTTTCCACGTGGTCGCGTCTCTAGTAACAAAATTGTAGAACAAATTTAGTGTAAATTTTCAATGGCTTCTACGTATGGCAAGCCAGAAAAAATAAGAGTAAAGCGCATCATCACGTTAATAAAGCAAGTAGAAGAGTATAGAAAAGAGTCAAAATATGGTGCTTTGTCAAATATCGTTTATTTATGACTCCCATTTTTCGGAAAGTCAAAATAAGGAAATAAAAAATATACCTAAAAGCACATAACGTTCAGTTACATAATTAAATATATGTGTATATAATATATATATGTTGACAAAATCACGCAAATCGCGTTATCCATAGTTACAGAGGTGCTACCGCGCATACGTGTAAAGAGGTACGGCACGAGGGACGCGACAACTGTAATTTTATAGTAGCAATTTAGTAGATTATAAACGTGACATATGCTCTTAGATACTAAGCTAATCAAAAAACTACATTTCTTGTTCCTCCTCGCTCCCCTCCTGCCCAGCCTACCAAAGTGAAAGATAAAATACACTTTCAACAACCACTACACATACGTAAGCAACAGCAGAAGCTACTAATTCAAATTATAGATTTTTAGAATTATTACACGCGATATTTAACATGGTTATTTTTTATCTTAAGAAAGAGGGCATAACAAACAAGAATGACGGTTTAGAAAAAATAAAAATATGACGAAAATAGTATCTTTGTAGTGCATTATCATTTATTGCGCGTCGAATAAAGCATTTTATTTAAAAACATGATTTCAATGTTATTTAAAATAAAAAAAATGCAAAATTCATGTACGCGACTCAATGATATGGTTATGCATAGTCCTTGCTACTCTTAGTATGAATATATGCATTTGAATATAAACTTACACAACAGAAAGCAATGAATTCATCATATAATAAAAAAAACGATAAAAAAGATTTTTTTAATAAAGAGAATTCGTTCATAAAATTTATTTATGTAGAACAATGATCTTTATTTATACACCAAACTGTGATAAATATCACTGATAATTTTATTTTCAGTTTTGATATATAAGATTTTTAATAAATCAAACCAAAAAAACTGATTTCTCTTTTTAAATTCTTCAAAGAATTTTACTTTTATTTTAAAATCAAATATATATATATTAATATATACAAAATTCACACGATTATAAGTATACAATAAAACATTCTATTGTTCTTAATAGTTGAGAAATACATTCAAAAACTCATTTCTTAAAAATAGTCCATAGATACAAATAAAGTTTCATAAATTTTACATTTCACATTTGCTAAGATTATAACAAGTTGTAAAAATTAGATAATGTTCACAATTTAAATACTTATGTATAATTGAAAATTCAAGTAAAGCTAGAATTAAGAATTTTTTAGATAATACTAATCTTATATAATTGCAACATATTTAATTAAATATTTATTTCGCATTTGATTAGATAATTTATAATTGAGTTTTTATTTATGATTTGTTAGAGGTTAAATGTATATTAAAATATTTTTAATTATACTTTTAAATTTTATGTATATTATAGTTCAAACTTAAACAAAATGTAAATAAAATTTGTATGTATCAATCTTCATAGTTTATAGAAAAATATAGATTGAATTCTATTAATTTAAAAGTCTAGCATTAAATTAAAGATTTTAATTGAAATATTCAAACTCAAAGGAAAACTAAACATAATTTTCTTACGAATTATAAAATATTTAATTTTTCAATATTGGTGATTGAAATGATTTTTTCATTTTTGAATTGCTATACAAATTATAAAAATTGATAGTAGACAGGGTGATCAATATTTGTTAATAAAAAATTAGGATTAAATTTAATTTGTTATAAGTTGTTTTGGTGCATGAATACGACTATGTCGTAAGAGGGAACTCTTATCGGTAAAAGATTTTTCACACTCAACACACTTATAGGTCCTGCCAGTATGCGAAACAAGATGCCTACTAAGGCCTGAAGCATGACAAAAAGCTTTTGGACATAACTGACAGTGATGTAATTGAATATCATTTGGATTGAGTTTTTGATGACGTCGCATATGGACCTTAAGTGCTTCTCGTTGGGTAAAACTTTTTTCACAGTGTTGACATTGGAAAGGTTTTTGACCTGAATGAGTCATGAGATGACGAAGAAGAATTTCTTTTTGAGCAAAAGCACGATGACAAATATTACAACCAAAAGGTTTTTCTCCAGTATGTGTACGTTCATGCCTCACTAACGCTGATCGCGTTGGAAACCATTTTTCACAAGCTTGACAAGTAAAACCACGTTGGGTACTATGTACAGACTGATGGCTCTTTAGCATTATTCTTCGAGTAAAAGCCTTTGGGCATTTATCACATTGAAATACCTTAAGTTCTTCGCCACTCTCAACTGAAATTAAATATTTATATGCTCAATTACCAATTTCATTTAAATAGATATATTAATAAGGCCACATCTTTTTACATAATAGTAATTAAATTGTGCAAAAAATGATTTAGATTTTATAATTAAAATAATTACATTTAATATATACCTCTTATCTACAAATAATTTTAATAAAATTATTTATAGATTTATATAAATGTTTATATGTATATTATTATCTACAATTTTATTTAGATTATTATAAATTCAATATAGATATCAAATTAAGATACATTGAGTTAATTAAATAAAAAAAATTTTACACAAATGGTGTATTAATTAAATATACTTATTTAAAAATTGGGTCTTACCAATTGGAGGATGTATTGGTTGCTGTAATTGTGATTGATTTTGTTGTTGATTTTGAAGTTCCATCATATACATTTTTTGATTTTCAGCATTAACTATTGCTCTCTGAACCTCATCTGCTTCATCATCTGATTCTTGCTCTTGTTTTATTCTTGTTCCCCTAATTGTACAACGAGCTTTTGCTGATCTTTCTTCTGCAGGTACCAGAGTAATGTTTTCTGGATCTTCTGACAAATTATCATCCATATCAGCATTTTCAGCACCCATTCCCAATATGTAACCACCAACTAATTCTTCTTCAGTTACCTCAATAGGATCACCTTCTGCTTGATTATTAGTTACATCTCTCTTTGTAGAAACCAAATCAGCTAATAACTGTTTAACCCTTCTGGATTTACCGCTACTAGACTGTGTCTGTTCACTTTCAGAACGAGAATCCTGACTTTGAATATCATCATCCTCTTGACCAGTTAATTGTTGAATTAGTTTTATATGTTTTCTAAGTTTTATATCAGCAGCTTCACATTTTTTTTTAAATTGATAAGATTTTTCCAATTGATACTTGCAAGGATGGCATATCATATTTGGAAGACCATCATCTTCAAACACCTAATAGTAACAAATTATATTATTTATAATTTAAAAATTTTTAAATCAATATATTTTATATCAAATTTAACAAAGAATTATTGTGGCAAGTACATTTTATTAAAAGTTTCCTTTAAGGAACATATTTAAAAAGTAGTATTGCAAATTGGTTTAATTTATCTAAAATAATTTTTTTCAACAAATCCTGAGAAAAAGCACATCCAACTACGCTATTAAAGTAATCTGTTGTAACAATTATAATTAATCTGAAGAATATAAATTTTATGAGTTTAATAAATTAATAAGGATTTAAATAATATTACAAAATTAATGTTCTTTAACATATTTTTTAAAATATCTGTTATATATTCAAAATTAAAAAAGTAATTAAATTAACTTTAAACATATTTTTACAATTATATTATATTCAACGTTTATAAAAAGAATAAACGTTACTTAAAATATTGTCAATTTTTTTATGTTTATTATAAGTTAATTAAAAAAATTTTAATATTGTGCCAATAAATTATAGATTAAACCAGACATTTTGTTGCATTAATATTATCTAATATTTAAGCAGAAATTAAACAGTATTGTTTTAATATATAAATTTAAAAATATAAAAAATTTATTTTAAAAAATCATTTAATGAATACTAAATAACGAAGGATTGTATTTCTTGATGTGACTTATGTATGTATATATATGTAAATGCATACATATAATGCCTAGATTATGCTATATCCTTTGTAGTAGCAGTTTTAAGCCATTAAACCTAAATATAAATAATATATAAAATAATAAAAAGGAGAAAGAATTAGATTAAAAGAAACAATGAAGAAATACTTATTCACTAATCATATATTAGTCTTTTAAAGATAAAATAGATTCCTAGTTGTCGGCAAGATAATGACGTATTTCTTTATACAACCTTTAATCATATATAAAAATTTCATCTAAGGATTTTATGTATATCCAAATGAAAAAACATATCGCAAGTATGTTATAGAAAATAAAGAAAAAATATAAATAAAATAAAAAAGGTCAATTTCTAACCTCGAGATTAACACAAGCCATGATTCTAAGTGGAAGCGGTACCGCATCTTCATCATATATCGGCACCATCTCTTCCTCCTTGGCAAGACATAGCCGGCAGAGTTCATTCAAATGTATAATAACGTTGCTTGGGCTATCGCCTTTTCTCCTACGGACGTATGTCTTCATTCCTCCTTTGGTATCCAGTGTAAAGCCGTTTTAATGATCTTTTACGAAGTACTTTCCTTATTTGTCTGTTTACGTAAACAATAAATTTCTATAAAAGTAACAAAAATGCTCTTTTGCCACAAAACAAATCTGTACATTCAGAAAATATCCGCCGAAAGCCGCGCGCTGCGCCGAAGATGATATACTCAGTCACTCACAACGGGATCTACTTACACATGCCCTGACGCACTGCAAATATGGCGTAGTACAGGAATCTTCGGTCACCACTCAACGCCGTTAATTTCTATCCACTACTGACAAAGGAGTACAAAATCAGTTGGATATTACTCTACAATATGGCGGACTTGCAAGTTTCTCCGCAGTTTCCTCCTCCACCGACCGTTTTTTTTTTGAAGTTCCTCAATTAAATTTAATTATATAAATTAATATCTAATAAAATTTTCCTTTCATACAATAATTATTTAATGAATTAGAATTTATCATGATTTTTAGAAATATATAATAATTTGTTTTTTTTTAGTAACCCTTTTATGACGGTTTCAAAGTAATAAAAGTACGATGCAAGATATAATAATAAAAATGAGAGAGATAGAATGAAATACTAAGTCGACGATAACGCCAAGTCGGTAAAGATGGTAACTAGTATCGATTTCATCAAATTATCTAAACCGTGGCGGGAAACGGAAATAAAATCTTTATAGTTGGCGATGTAACACCATATAAGAATGTAGTAGTATAATGCTTTGCAAGGAAAAAGAATCAAACGTATTATTATAACAATAATACATTAAAAAATATATGTGTATAATAATATGCATAAGAATATACATATATATGTGTGTGCATATACATATGCGTATTTTTTTGTTTGATAAATACATTTAATAAATAAATATATATATATATATATATATATATATATAAATACATATATATTTATTAGATTTAATGTGAATTAAAATAGTTTTGATTGACAAACAGAAACAAAACGAGCCAGTGTTTGATGGTTGTTTCATATTTCAGATTAAATAAGTAATAAAATTTTTGAGTTTTACAAAACTTATTAATTTATTAAAAAATGTCTATAGATCTTCTAGATTTGTGTAAAAAATATTTTAATACTTGTGATTTCTATGAGGTTCTAAAAATTTCAAAAAATGCAAATGAAAAACAAGGTAAATCAATATAACCTATACCTAATTATTAACATTAAATTTTATTTATAAAAAATATTGCTTAATGAATATTATTTGGCTTTTTTACTCATGAAATATCTAGCCAACCAATTTCATTTAAATAATAATAAAATTTTGAATTTTCTATCTAATTGCATGTCTATTTTGTCTATTTAGCAATTTATCATTACCTTAATTTGATTGAACTTAATGCTTATTAATGTAAATCAAAGATTTAAATGCATATTTTCAGACATAAACTTGTGAATTTTTTAAATACATTATCAATAATATAATTAATTTATGTGAAAAGAAAAATTAAAAAATAAAATTTCAATTTATATAAAAGTAAATTTTTATTTTTAATTAAGCATACTTTTTTCTAGTAAAAAAAGCTTACCACAAAATGTCATTACTTGTTCATCCGGATCGTGTTGAAGAAAAAATCAAAATTGAAGCTACAGAAAAATTTAAAGTGCTTGGTAGAATTCACTCTATTCTTAGTGATGCTGATAAAAGAAAGATCTATGATAAGACTGGTACATTTGATGAAAAAAGTGAAGAAGTTATTATGCGTAATTGGGCAGATTATTGGTGTTCTCTTTTTAAGGAAATTACAGTTGAAGATATAAATAAATATGAAATAAATTATAAAGGATCAGATATTGAAATTAAAGATTTGAAAAGAGCTTACATGGACAGTAAATATATATTTTTTGCTAAGTTTACCTGCTGAAATTTTTATAATAAAATATTAAAATATTTTTATTATAATTACAGGTAAAGGTAATATGGATTATATTCTTGAATCAGTACCATTTACAAATTGTGATGAAGAACCTCGATTACATAGAATTATTCAAGATCTTATTGCAAAAGGTGAAGTACCAGAATTTAAAACTTTCACACAGGAGAATAAAAAAAAAAAACTACTTAGAAAGCGAAAGGTAAGTCATATAGTTTGGAAAATTTTAATTAATCTTGATGTAATGGTTTAAAAATATTGTTGTCATACATAAGTAAAATTTATTAAATTAGAAAAGTATAAAGTTTGTTATAAAAATTTAATCTATATAATCTATTATTATAGTTTACTTCATAAACTTACAATATTGAAGTTCCTACGTTTATTTTGCAGTTGGTATTGTTATAAAAATTTAATATAAATTTTAAAACTTACAGCATTAACTATTGTCATTTCTGTGTAGCTCTTAAGTTAGTACCTTGCATGCATATTTGTATATGCATATAGAAATGTACATGCATGCACAAATATATAGCAAATTTTACAAGAATATAGTTGTAAAATCTTAAATTTTTAATTGAAAAAAATAAAATATAGTTGTAAAATCTTAAATTTTTAATTGAAAAAAATAAAATATTTTAATAATTTGAAATTTAATTTTGTTTCTATATATTAAAATTTATTTGTTTTATTTTAAAAGAAAATAATATTCAATTATTTTGCACATTTTTAAAAATATTTTATCATAAAGACAAAAAATTTTTACCTAAAATATAAATTTTAAATATACAATATTCACTTTAAAGTAAATTTTTAATTTAATAAATAAGTTCATTAAATGAATAAAGTAACTAACCTTTTTTTGGTATATTACAAAATTTTTGATATAAAGAATAGAAATGTTTAAGATATAAAAATGGATCCTGTTATTCTAATATTAAGTATTGTATATAACTATTAATTATATTATTAAAAAATATACAAATTTATTATCTAAACTTTTTTAAAAAACCTTTGTCAAGTGAAATCATTTTATTTATTAATTTAAAGCTCTATATTTCGATCCTGAAAATTTTTATAATTAACATGAATTAAATTGAGTATATTAACATATAAAGAAGGTAAATAAACTATATTAAATTTTTTATTTAATTTACATTAATAATTACGCTGAAAAAAGAAATCGAATGACAAAGAGGGAGTGATGAGAATAAAAGTGATCGCGTGTGACGAGGGAGAGAGAATACCAATATCATATTGTAGACAGTGGAGGGGCGTCAAAGTAAATAAATAACGGGCTAACGGAATATATGAGCTCAGTTCAACGTTTAGCTTTGATCGGTGTAGCGTTTAGCTTTGAGCTGTACTGTCGCGGTTGAACTGAATGTGTAAGAAGTGAATCTGATTCTTATTGAGAACATATAGCAATAGCAGCTGATTCAAAACAGAACAAGAATGAATCAATATACTTGCTTAATAGCTACGATAGTGCTTCTTGTGACACAACTAAATGCCATGTGCATCCACGTAAATAACGAGGACTTAGTCGAATACACTTGTGAGGGCGGATTTATAGATGATCTCAAACTACTCCCGAATAACACCGAGAAAATTCGTATCTCAAATATGCCTGTGAATCGAGTTGATAAAAGCCTTTTCTCGCACTTCGGTAGTAATCTTCTTGTGTTAATATGCTCCCACTGTATGATTACTGAAATCGATGACGATGCTTTTCGTAGATTAGTAAACCTGCAACAGCTTAGCCTCGATAATAATCATTTAAAAGAGGTAAGGGCGAACTGGTTCGAAGGCCTCATTTACTTAACGTATCTCGATCTAAATTATAACAGCATTGAGCGCATTGATGGGGATGTATTTCGTAATGCCCCTGACATCGTTGACTTACGTCTCTCTGGTAACCGCTTAGTCTGCTTTGATTTCGAGAGCATGTCAAGGCTAAACGATCTCAAAAGAATCTTTCTTAACAATAATCCTAGATTTAGTTGCCCGAACGCACTACAAAAGTTCCTGAACGAGCGTCATATTGATTACGAGTTAGATGGGAATTGGTCAACTAGTATCGTGGATCAGGTGTCTGCTGAAGAGCCGTTTTTGTCGGTTTCACCCGTATTTGAAAATCCGACGGTCGATTCAATACCTGATATGATGCCGAATGCGATTTTAAATTTACCATCAAGTACTGATGAATCAAGACCACCATCAAAAACTTTGTTAAGCACGCTTACTCCTTACTATGCTAGAGAGTTATCCACTGAAACACTAAGATGGAGCACAACTATTCCAACAACAAATTCGCCTTCAAGACGACCCTATAATCCAGAAATAATCGACCCATCTATACTTGAACAAGAATTTCCGTATCAAGATCCTTACTATACACCTACGATTACACCGCCACAGTTTCACAACTACAATAATACAGTATCCGAGCAGCCTGAACAGAACAAAAGCATCCATGTTACATCATTCAATACAACGACAATCACCGAATGTTCAAATGTGGCAACTTACTTCTCTAGCAATTCAACTCTACTCATTACTTTGACACTGACTATGATACTTTTAGTTCGTGGATGGATTTTCGAGAAAACTATAGTCGTATAAAAGTAATTAACAACAGTGTTATTATTAGCACTGTTACGTTATTATTCATCGATATTTTCGAAAGATTGTAAATCTTTGCGAAGTAAACCGTCATCTGAGATATTCTGGCTGAAAAAACACGGATCCTCTATTATCTAACAGACTGTTTTAGCAAATAGTAATATTTGATCGAGATATTATTACTTATTTTTGTTCAGTTAGAATAATTGAATAATGATTCCTTGAATCATAAACAAAAACAATTAGCCTTTTTGTTTAAACAAAAATTGTTTGACAATTTGTAGCTCATGCTTTAAATATAAATTTATGTTCAATATATTTAATAACTCTATTTTAAATCAACTTATTCTTAATTAAAATTATATTACTAATAGTTATTTTAACGAATTCAATAATGGTATGATACTGAAGCATAGTAAGCTTTATATTGAAATTAAATAAATACACAATCATTTTCCTTTCAAAATACAATTTATTTTTTATAAAACTATAAGAAAACAAAAACAAACTTTCTAAAAATTATTAATATATCATAAAGTTTACAAATGTTTTACGATTTAAACGTAAATATATTTTAATAACTGCATTTTTTAACTAATATTGATATTTGTTTAGCTAAATTTAATTTAGCTAAAAAAATTTATAAGTATATAAAGATAAGAATATTATAGCTATAGTTTTTATTTAATATTAATTAAATTTAAATTAATAAAAATTCGTTCATTAGAATATAATGTGATGTGCCATATTAATAAATCATCGAGCGGTTTGAGATTTTTTATGTGACTATAACTTATAAGTATCAAGAGGATATTTCTTCGCCCTATCAATAAATTATTAACGTACTTTTCTAAATGGTGTCTATTTATTTTAACTAATAATTAATAAGTATTTACACTTATTTAAATATAACATTATGTACAAACCAAATATAATTAATTATGTATTAAATAATTGGTTCAACTCTATTTATAAAAGAAATCAAATTTTATGTTATTAATTATTAGTCTTTATAAGTATTTATTATAAATTCAGCATGTATTTAACTATTGTATATAATATTGTATGAATAAAAAATCGATTGTAAATATTATAATGCGTATAATTAAATTTATAATTAAAATTTAATTACATATTTATATTTATACAATACAGAAAGCGCACTTATAAAACATTAGGAAAAGCGAACTTCAAGTAGCATATGTTCATAGACTGTTCTTTCCTAAAATGATATGATTACTTATGATTACCAGCATAATAATTTATATTAATAAATATTATGAAAGCAAGTCAAATGCTTGAGAATTTCTACGAAACGATTGATGTTGATTGAAAAATTTTATATAATAATAAGAAAAAATTGGTATTACAATTTAACCGATACCATCAAATTACTGATATTTAATTATTACAGAATTAATACAAATATCAATGCATTCCTTTAAATTTATTTTCGATGTTATAATAACTTTTATAATTATTTAATATATTTATTATTTATATTATTATATATCTGGTAATTAAGTTAAATACAAGAATAAGATTTCTATTTGCTTGTGACTTCTTAAGCATAAAAATAAAAAACATTACATTAAATAATGCTAATGAGTTAGTGAATATATGAGATATATATTTTAATTTTACTAATGAAAATTTATTTATTCATTGATTAAATATTATGATTATGATTAAACATTAATGATTAAACACCGATGGTTAAATTGTAAATTAAGTTACAAAAATATATTTCGTAAAAAATAAATCAAAAATAAAAAAATATTTTTTAATCGTTTGTAATACTTTAACATGAATAATTAAATATTCATTTTCAAAGGTATTTTTAATAAATATAACCTTATAAATTTATTAAAAAAATTAATTCAATTAAGATTTTAAAAATCTACAACTATTTAAAATATTTAATGTTATTAGTTAATTACAAGACAAAAATTTTAAATAGTTTAATAATTTAATATATTACTAAATAGTTACAAATTGTATATATTACGAGTGAGAAAATCATTTTAAAATTTATATTAATTATTTAAAATTTATAATCATTTATATTATTTATTATTTGGCGTTAGGCATTTAAAACTGTATATAAAAAAAATACTTTCAACCAACTGACCAAAACAGATTTCTTATTATTTTAATACTATAACTTATTATTCAATATTATTATTACTAAGTTGAATTTTCATTATTAAAGATAAAGAAAAAATAAAAATTTGCATTAAAATAAAAATTTACGAGAAAGAATTTCATAATTATAATTAAATATTTTAAATCTATTTTTGTTTGTTTTATTACGCAAAACGTGATAATCAGTGCAACAGAAGTGGTCATACTTATCCAAAGGAAACAAGTTATTTTAATTCAAATTCACTAAGTTATATTAAGTTTTATTTTTTACATAAGTAATTAAAATTACATACAAACATTTTTAATATATATATAAAACTTATTTATAATATAAAATCAAAAATTATTTTTGAATAGGTTAATTAGTTTTCATAAAAGCGAAAGAACAATTTAGAAGACTAAAAATAAAATCTAGAGGATAAAATTGAAGGTCGTATATCTTAAATTATAAGAAAAAGTGATTGAAATATATTTATACAATCAATTCCATATTTTGAAATACAAATAAAAAATAAAATTTTATATATTTTATCAGATTGTAAGCACATAGTATTTTAATTTTGTAATATTTTTCATTTTAATAATTCTTTGATTACATTTAGGAAAATGACGTGTAATTATAAGTAAAATGTAATAACTTTGATATCTACAATGTAAATCTCAGAATTTATTTATTTATTCAAAATTTTTATTTTAAAAACATTTTATACAAATAGTATAATTTCTTAAATACACATTAAAATAAAAATTTTTAAAAATTCAAAGAAATTATTTAAATTTTTAATATGAATTGCAAACATTTAATAATTTTTAAATACACTTATCTATATCAAATTACAGAAATAGAAAATTTATATTTTTTTTTATAAAATTAAAATAATATAATAATTATAATATATGTATAATTTATAATAAAATATTATACAAAAATGAAATTCTTGTAATACAATAGCGTAAAATTGAAGATTCAATAATTTAATGATTAAATATAATGAAATTTTCAAATAGAAATTTCCCTTTAATATATTAATTTATTCTTAATTACAAAATGAACATTGTAAATTGTTTGGATTTACTACATTAAGAATAAAGTAAACCAACTATTACTTAATACGGTACTAAGTGAATGTTATGAGCTATATAAACCAATATTGAAAAATTTTAATGATATTGATTTATGAATTAACTGATATGGAAAATTAATAAATTTATAAAGTAAAAACAAATTAAATTATGTCTTAAAAAGATTGCAGATTTTACATCATTAAATATAGACTATTGTGAATGTATCATTTATTAATTTTATCATTTTGATATAATTATGATATAAAAAATGATTAATTTTATGATTTATTTGAGATCAGAAAAAATTTTTATTGAAAATCAGTATCATCTAAAAATATTTATAATTTATTAAATTTTTAATAAATATGTTGGTCTATATTTTGTTAGTATATGAAATTAATCAATTGCGAAAATTTCCCATAAAGAAGTAACTATATTTCAATATTCATATTATGTAATAATAAAAGAGTGATTGATATATGCATAATTGTGTGAATAAATGAATGAGAAGAAAGTAACAGCGTACCACTTTGGTCAGATAACAAACGGGCGAAGACAATATTTGCATCGAGAACACGCAACACGAAAGTGGCATCACACAGCGTATAATAGCCAACGTAATAATCCGTGCTCCCATTATTATTACAACAGTTGCTTACGTCACGACCTTCATAACTACAATTAAACGAGTCATCACGAACGCAGCCCTTACCAAGAGAACGACATTGCAGATTATATAAGTACAATTCATCTTTAATTTGCAAATCTTGAGCTATAAAGAATTAATCGCTAATCCCTTTCATATACATCTTCCTGTATAATTTAATATACTGCCTATCATTACCAAAATTTAATTTCCGTATAGCAAACTTTGATTTGTATACATTGAAATTCCTTGTTTTCATTTATCGTATTTTTATGGCAATAATTACTTAGAAATTTTTCTAGTAATAAGAAATATATTTACTTTAATAAAACTTATAATTGCTTTGAAAAATTCTTATAATTAAAAAAATATAAACAAAATAATAATTATTCTAATCAGAAATATTAGAGTGTACGAAAATAACTGTACAAGGATCTATCTTTTAATATTAACTTGAATTTTCGTCATTTTTATAATTCTTTTAAAGTCTGAAATAATTAACATTTAATCATAATAAAAAAATCACAAAAGTTAAAAAAGAACTTTTGCTAATTCTTAATTTAAAAACTTTTTTTGTTTTGTATTTATATATTTTTTAAAGTATATATAAGATTATTTCCAAGATGTTTGCATAATGAAAATTGTATACTTTTAAAACTATAATTTATTCCTTATTCAAATGATAGTTTTTAAAAATTTTGATAATGTTATTTTACACAAAAATCTATATATTCATTTCAAAACGTTACCAAGAAAAATGTATTTATCTTAAAATTAAATAAAAAATTAGCAAAATATGAATTCAACATAATGAATTTTATTTAATTACTGCTAATAATTAAAAGTATTATGTAAATAAAATATAAAATTTGTGAAATTCAAGTTAGTTTAATAATTTAATATATTTTATTTGTGAGGCTGTAGCATTCTAGTTATTTATAAATATGACAAGCCTATACGCGCATGCACGCACATATACTCACGTACAAAAAATCAAAGTATAAATTAATAAAAATAAATTAGTAAATAGAAAAGTATATTATTAATTACAATATTAATATAAAGTACGACTTTTCCTAACCACTAATACGATGATAAATATTTACATATGACTTTAACATTAACTGCAATGACTTATCTTTTCATTGTATCTTAAGTGCTATTTACAACTGCATACAGTACATATTTTTCCGCATAAATTTATTAATTATATCACTTTGTGCACTTGTAATTATATAGGCATAGAAAGTTCCTTACTTTAATTATTTTTATTTTCTAAATTATCTAGATAAATTCAAAATTTAGATATTTAGCTAGATAATTTATATTTTCATATCATAATATTGTTAGTTTGTGAATATTAGTAATGTTACAAGTTACAACTTACAAGTTTTATTCAATTTAGTAGATGAACTAAATTATGTACAAACAAATACTACGTAAATTTACTATTAAATTTTATTATTTACAGTCATTTTTATAAATTTTGATCTGTAATTATATTTTATATATTTAATTTTATTTTAAGATAAATATATTGACAGAAAAAATACTAGTTTTAGAATTACTTTACTTTACAATCAACTTTCAGTTACATAAATAAATTAACGCATAAAATTTATTATATAAGCATCAATTTCTGTTATTTTTATCTAGTGATTAGTTTCTAATCTATGGTTTTCTTTTTACTTCTTTACTTAAGAAAAAGTAGTTTATTATTACACATTATATTGAAAAATTAAATTCTCCAAGTTTTTATTGCATGCTCTTGTGCTATTCTCACTTTAAATTAATCACATGTTCTTGAGACGCAGAAAACGCCTCTCTGAATTACTCCCACGCTAGATATCTGACGTAATCTGAGTATATATAATTACTCCATAATGCAAAAGCAAAATTTCTTTCTTTTTCATATTTATTATTATTATTGATTTAAATTTATGTTTATATTGACATTTATGAATTTAAAATTATAAATTTAAATATGATTAATTTACTTAACAAATTTTATGCATTCATAATATACAGATAAAACTTTGAAATTCTAAATACAGAATAAAATACAAATAAATTACTTTCCTTCCCATATACTGATTATGAAAATATGTCAGTAAAGTGTAATAGGCAAAATTTATTTTTGAACTGTAAATATGAAATACATACCTCTAGATTTGAAAATGCTATGAAAATAAAATTATATGACTGGCGTGAGCTAGAAAAATAAATAAACTACCCAACACTGAATAAAGTAGTCGATTGTATTTTTGCGATTTCCTTCTAAAGTTATTAATCTTTCATGGTTTTTTTTTATTAATAAACTTTACAATAAAATTGTAATTAATCACCGGTAATTGTCAGAATTTTTTCGATTACATTAATTTGTACTATTATTGTTTTATTCCTATTATATGCTAAAATATTTGTAGAGCAATAAATAATGAATAAAAAATAGATAATAAATAAAATATATCTATATTCTACTCTTTACTATTCAAAAACTTAAGTTAATATTAATAGCATTATTAAAATGTTATTGTAATTTATATTAATTTTTCAATTTGAATATTTTACAATACTTTTGATTTATCACTTATAAAATGAAAAAATAATAGAAAAATAATAGAAGGAATAACAAATATTTGTAATTATATCAATTTACATTTTTAATTATAATACAAAATTATTTATAACAATTGAACTATTATAGAATCATTTTATTTACTTTACTTATTTTATAATTTCTATTAGTTCAAAAATATATATTGAGTTAGGCTTCTTTAAATATAATACAAAAAATGTTTTTATAATCCTTACAAATACGTGCATTCGATTATACACAAACACATATATTTACATTTAATTCATTATTATTAATATTTATCAATTTATTAATTAATAGTATTAATATGTATGAATTAATTAATTAATAAATAGTATTCATATATGTTAATTTTATATTACTAGTATTTTTCCTGAAATTTGAATTAAGTTTATAAATTTTTTTAAATGTTCATTACTTTACTGTATTATTTAAATTTTTTAGTTTTAATTTTTATAAAACGAAATATTTATTAAATCAAATGTAATGAAGTTGTAATATTTTATTGAATTTTAGAAAAATTTATACGGATTACTTATTCAGATACTTAATTTAATTTTAATTATTTAAAATATTCAAAGTTTTTGAAATCGTTTGAAATTCCCTATATTATTAAAATATTTAAAATTACAATCTAAACGTATTTTAAAATCTGTATAAATAGTAAGTCATAAAAACAGAAAAAAATTTTAATTTTCGAACTTTTTTTTTTACGAAATTTTTATTTTTAATCTTGTTAAAAGTAAAATTTAAATAAATTTCTGTAATATTATAAACTTTCTTATGAAATTACTTCATTATTGCGTTTTACAGCAAAATTTTTTGGCATTTTAAACAATATTATTTTACAAATTTGTTCAAAATTAAATACAAATGTGTTCGAATATATGCAACATTCTTGCTAAAATTCCGCCTTCATAATTTTAAAAGAAGAATGGCATTGTTTGATTTATTTCTTTTTTGAAAAAATATCTAATTATAAAATCTAGATAAAAAAGTACAAGTTTCGAGGTTCACATAATTAAATTCTATATGTAAAAGAGCATTAAAATAAGATCAGTTGATAAAGGAACTCCTGATTACATTGTGTTGCACTACAATATAATAAAGATTTTTGTATATGCTCACCAAATTCGTTTGCGTATGTACTTACGCGGATTCTTCAACGATGATGCATCAATTCATAAGCAAATTCTTTGATTAGTAAATTGTCAGCTGAAAGATCTCTCTCTCTCTCTCCCTCTCTCTCTTCATTCATCTAACCATCAATTCAATTCTAACGCTTTAAAATTAAACGTGATTATATATGCAATAGATTTGTTATTTTCGGATGGAAATACAATAGAACAAGTATACTTAAGTCAAGAAACTCTCAAAGTAATAAGTAAAACTGCAAACTTTATTGTTTTTTTAAAATGACATATTGTATTATGAAATTTATTAAATTTAGATGGAAAATTATACAAATGAAACATTGTATATAATACTCATTTAGAAAAAAATATATGAAAAAAAAATAAAACTTTCAAAACTCTGAAGAAACAATAAATACTTTTAATTTTAAAGTTGTAGAATGAAATTATGAAACCAGTTTAATCTAATTTAATATTACTATTCAAATTACCCTCATATTATAATTACATCACAAAAGCTAACAATTATATTATCAATTATGAAACATTATAAATAAAACTAAATTATTGTAACATTATCATTTTCTGTAAAATAAATACTAAGTGTTGTTTTTAACGTAAAACGCATTAATTATATTTATAAATTATTAAAAAATTAATCCATATATTTTTACGTAGTTATTGTCAATTGTATATAATTCAAAATAATATAATACAATTTTTATAAATATAAATTGGTAGTTAGAAATTTTATAATATATAAAATAAATACCTTTTTTATTTATTTTTACTTTTTTTTTTACCATATAATTTTATATTTTATATTTTAAATCATTAGCGCTAAGGCTCATTAGGGCAATATTATAAAATATATCATGGATCTTCCAATGTAGGAGCCATAGATCCATACATCCGTACTTTCTCAGTTCGTATGCTATATGTACAACTATAGTGTGATTATTTGGTGTAGGTGATTCTTATTGTTTCCACGAGACATCATCGTGCAAAAATTTCAGATCTGGCTGATGTAGCCACGGCAATGTGCAAAATAAACCTTGCGCATTAGGCAACAATAGTAATGTAAGATGTGAATTTTAAGATAATATTAATGAATACGTGAATGGTGCAATTACTTATTCAATTATATAAACGGCTAAACGCAACGCTCAAGGAAAATATAAGCATGCTGCGTAAAAACCTTGACTATCCATGCTTAAAATCTGAAAATCTAGAACAAAATATATAAATATTACACAAAAAGTTGGTTACAGAGTAATCTTAGAATAATGAACTCCTTATTTAGGCTCTCGCAGTCATTAGAACATTCAATAAAACGCAAATGATATATTGATCGTGCACTTTCACACTAGAACCAATGCTATCGCAAGAAAAGAACACGGAAATAAAGATATTTCAAAGATCAAAAGCTTCACTGCGCCTGAATCACTATATATCATATCAGATGTTCGTGCCTCGTATTGCAATTTAATTAAATAACATTCGAAGAAGTTCATTCGGGAATGAAAGTAATCTTTTTTATGTTCATGAATGTGCTATATTGGGATATCAAAACCGATTGCCACAGTTCGTTACAATTATGCTTCCAATTCTAACAACTCAACATTTCGAAGTATATTATATTACTAGTCAAGCATTATCATCGTTTAAATTTCAGCATATTCACTTAATATCGTTACCACATTAATATAAAAAAATAATAAATATTGGTTATCTCATATCGATCGTTGTACATTACGATTGAGAGCCAAGAGTACCTTGTACGCAGGATACATTAATCATTACAACAACATATAATGCTGGACTAATGATTTTAATTTGAATTACAGTTGTTTCAAATTGAGTAAACTGACACATATTATAAATTTTAAAACTAGATGTTAGTCACAAGAAATTTCATCATCAAGCTATTTCATTATTATTTCAAAGAAATAAAGATACTATAATAATAAGAAATAGTTATCAGTTTTTTCAACAATTATAATTGATGTTAACATAAGTTAAAAACACGACTTAGAAATAACACCGATAGAACTCATAACAACAGCAACAAAACAACAAAAGTTCCTTGTTTTTTATCGTCATTCGTCATTAAAATAATTTGATGATCGTAATCCAAGATTTACGGAAATATACGAAACTTATCTAATTTGATAATGAACATTATGACAAACAAACCTTTTGTTTTCAACTGAAATTATTATAATGGATCGTTTAAGGATATTTATAAAACTTTGAAATTATAATCAGACAGTAATTAATACATTTTTTGAACCAATTTATTAATGTAATAATAACATTAACTATTAAAATCAGTATATTCATTTTAATTTAATTATTTTCTATAAATACACCGTGCATATTTTTGCAGGTTCTAAGTACATAATCGTTTATATTTTCGGTTAAATAAGGTTTTAAAAATAAATCTTTTTTTTTTTTATAATTAAAATATATCTTTTTATACTTATTCAAGTATAAAGATGTATTGCATTGAATTAATTCATATAATAATAACTTATTATAAATATAATTATAAAAATTCGTATAATGTTAAAATATTCTAAATAATTTTTTAAATATAATTATTTTATTTGTTATAGAGTCTTTATTAAATCAATATATTACGAATTTTATCAATAATGTATTATCAATTATGTATTATGCATTTGCATAGAAATATGTGTTAAACATTTATTTTGAAATTTGATGTGAATATTTATTAATTTAGAAAAATATATCAGAAAAAATAATGTAATTTATGATTAATTTTAATATTACAAAATTGAATTATTTTTATTCAATTTTAAAAATTTTCTATAAATCGAAATATAATATTTTTGAGATTTTTTCATTTTTATATATTTTATTTTAAAAAGAATACGATTATTTTTTATTTGAATATTTGGTTGTATTAATGTACATTTATTAATAGTTCTCAATATATTTATTGATATATACATCTTATTTTGTATATTTATTTTAAAAATATTGTTAGAACAAAATTTTTTAATACCTAAATAACACTTGTGTATTTCGAGTAGACAATTATGCAAGGCATTTTTTTTTTAAATAAATATACCTTTTTTATGATTTTTATCAATCTCTATATATTTGTATAAGCAATTTATTATAATATTCATAAATAAAAAACTAAAACAAATTTCGAAAGTTTTTAATAGAACGATAATTGAAAATAAATTGAATATTGTAATTATCAAGAAAATCGATAGTTCATTTGAATTGATGTACAATATAATTAAAAGTTTATTTTCAAAGTTATAGTTTGCATGCTTACTATTTAAAAATCTAATGAACAATTTTAAATTATAAGTTGGAATTCTACCATACATGAAAAACAATGCTAGCATTATGGAACTAAAGAAAATGAGCTTCGATTACTCCAACAATGTCAATAAACAAACGAAACTGAATCAGTGTTCTAAAATAGAACATTTCTAATGATTATAGTATCCTATTACCGTAAGATACTAAAAGTACTAAAAAGTACTAAAAACTAAAAATAAAGTAAATAATATAAATAATAATAATACAATAGTATTATAATAGTATATTATAAATACTAAGTAATAAGGTACCCTTTCTTTTTTCTCCCTGTCTCACTCATACCCAACTGTGTAGTAACGAATTTTCATGCAGAAGCTTCTCTGTGTCATATATATCTTTTTTATCGTTTCAATTTTATTACCGTACTTTTATTAATATGCAGCTTGTATTTATTGGGATAACCAAATTGTGAATTGTGTAATGCTTTAAAACGAATCAGTCCGGGTAGAAACTATGCCAAAAATTTATAAATACCAGTGCAACTTTCGTGCCTGGCCACGGCCTAAAACTTGGAAAATTTGCATTTGATACAAATGCGTACTAGTAAATTTGTACATATTACGCACCAATGCATATGAATACTCCGAGCAAAGAAAATTCAAATAATTGTTTTAATTTCTATCCAAATAAAATTAAAACGGTAGATTTTTATTATTTTATTATCTCTAAAGCCAGAATATTATTATATTATTGTGAGTGCTTTAATTCCTAAATAATTATTTATAAATACATATTTTTTTATATATAAGAATACGTTTTAATTATTATATATTTAAAAAATTTAAATAGTATATTGAAGCATTTCATTTTTACTGATGTCGAAACTACTACTGCTCTACTTCTTCAATTTATACACAAGGCATGCGTACTTACTCATCAAGCTTTAAATGTCTAGCAGTCTCTTCTTAATTGAAAATATAAATATAAAATAATAACTTATTTAATTCGAATTTTTGAAAAACTAAACCATGTATAATATATAAAATTAAACCAATCGACAAAAATTTAAGCTAATGGCCACTATCGATACGTCAACATATAAATAATTATTTTTAGTTTGATATAATTATAAGAGTTAAAACTTTTACATTTAAATATTTAATTAATCTGAATTTGAGTATATTATAGATGATTTTATTTTTTTTATTACCATATAATACAGAGCTAAAAATAATAAAATACAATTATCATGTTATTTTATTATTTAAGATGTTCATAGTGTTTGAAAAAATTTAATAAAATAAAAAAGTAGGAATCGAAAAACATTCAATTATTTTAACTTATTTATTCTTCATTATTTATGCTTAGAAAATATATTATGTTTGAACAAAAATAACTATTAATGGTACACATTGACATACTAAAAACCTTATTTGATTTTATTTATTTTGATATTAATTATAACTGTTTAAAACTTTTTATGTTATGAAAATAATCATTTTGTAAATAAACCATTTATGATTTATGACCATTTAACCATTTAATTTTATATTTATAACTTGATCTTAATTTTTCTTCAATAAAAATTTCTACAAACATTCTGTGAGAACTGTGTAAAAAACGTCAATGCTTAATGCTTTAATAATCTAGGCACAAATATACAATTTATGAACTCATCTAATGATTTAAAATAGACTTCAAACAGATAATATTATGATCTATAATTCAGATAAAATATTCAAAATATTTTTTTAGAAAAATAGTAAATTAATTATTATTGTGTACCAAAATTTATAATTTAAGAATTTTTAATTCCTAAAAATTTTAACTAAAAAAAGGTATAATAAAAAAAAATTTTAATTAAAAAAAATAAATATCTGAATTATTTAAATAAATAAACTTCTAGAAATAATTATGTACTTATTTAAAAGATAATTAAGTATTATGTAAATTAACATATGTTACATAATTATATTTAATATTTTATAAGATAAATAGAAATAAAATTTATATTCTTATATTTTTAACAATAACATAATTTTATTTGTTGATGTAAATTTTTAATTAAGAAATTTTAGACATTATTAATTAATTTAAAGACTTTAATCGAACTAATTATAAATTATAAGACATTTATGTTATTCATTTTAAGAATTTGATTACTATTGATATTTTTTATTAGTAATATATAATTTTTTTTGCATTTATTATAATAAAACTTTATATAAAATAACAAATATCAAAATTATACTGTCAAAATAGAAAATATCATTAATTTAATTTTTAAATGCATTGTTTTAATTTCATAAATATCATAAATCAATATTTTTACTTAATAGCATTTAATTACTATTATATTGTATAAAACAAAAATATATTTTAAAAATTGACTTAGAAATAAAAATAGTAATGAGTTGTGAACTATTTATGTACATCGGTATAAAGAACAACAATATTTTAATAGTTTATAAGGATATTTATTTTAAATTTTAAGGTATAAATAAATTTAGATATTTGATAACAATCACTTTAAAATAAAAATTATATAAAATGCATAATCATATTATCTATTTTATCTTACAAATTAATTAATACTTTATAAAAAGAAGCATATTTGTTATAGTACAATATAATATGTAAGACATATATTAATTCATAATCTTTTATTCGTAGTGGGATAAAGAAGCTAAAGAAGCAGAAAGATTAATTAAAATGCGGCACATAGACAAAGAAGATTCTGGAAAAATGGACAATTTAGCTTTAGCAATTTTAAATAAAAATAAAGCTAGAGTATCTGAAACAAATAATTTCTTTGATTCTCTCATTAATAAATATGCTAAATCATCAGAAAAATCAAAGAAGAAAGGAAAGAAAGGAGAATCATCTCAAATTTAAAAAAAAAATGTATATAGCTATCAGCTATTATTATTATTATTATTTAATATTTAATAATTAAAAATATTATTATCATCATCATGGATAAAAATTCTTTGTATGAATAAATCATTCCAAAGAATAATTGATTAATTTTATATTAAATGTAATCTGCATTTTTTATATTTTTGAATTATTTTTTTGCTGCAATTTATACTAATTTTGATAAATTTATTATTGTTAAATGTTTGTAAACAAAAATATAGTCATTTGTACTTAAATTAATAAAAAACAATTTATAACCTTTTTGTTTATGGTACATGAACTAAATTTTCAAATAAATTTTAGTTATTATTTATAATTATAATATTACGTTACAGCATTGCTACACCTTGATACTTTTAATATCTTAAATGTCAATATGGCAGTACCGTAAGTCCAAATTGTGACACACATAAGCATAAGGCATGCGTATTTACTCATCGCGCTTTAAATGACTATCATTCTCTTCGTAATTGAAAATAGATATGAAAAATTACCGACACAACCGTAAGTAAAATCGCAGTCTGTAACATCAACTCAGTAAGTTTATTTGTCATCTTGTCAGAATTTTGAGATGAAGAAGAATAGTATGTTGCAGAATACTACTGTACCTACTGTGCTCTGCTTCTGCAGAATATATATAATTCTATATTATCGATTGATATTTCTTTACTCAATCGTTAACAAATTACTCCGTTTAAATCAAGGGGTGCTATTATTCACGACGTAATAACATTAATTAAATCATTTTTAAATAATGGTAACCATTCTTATAAGATTAAGAAAAATTAATTTTTTCCAAAGAACTTTTATTGTAAAGACGCATTTCGCTAAATGTGATAAGATTTATCAGTTTTTTTTAATTGTAACTTAACAAAACATGTTTGATCAATATTAATTATTCATTAGTTCAATAAAAAATTTAATTGTATCTTTAAAATTGTATTATTTATTTAAGTATGTAATTCTTTTAAGGATTTTGATCCCTAACAATTATTTATTGACTTTAGCAGTATATACATAGAATTATTGTTTTTCAGCCGCCATTTTTTTTAATTTATTGTGAATATTTCAACAGTTTACGAAAAAATTTCAATTTATTATTTTACATAAAATATTGACTAAAAATCTTTCTCAAAACAGCTTATTGATATTGTAAAAAAATCTATATTATTAATAATATAATACAAACATTTTCTGCTTAGTTTTAAATATACATTCAATAAATTCTAGTTTATAAGATTTTACATTAGCTCTTTGCTATATTAAAAAGAAATTACGAAAATATGGCTTATATTACGGTTTAGGTACTTCGTAATAGTATTATTTCATAACATTTAGAAAATATGTTTTATAATTTAAATACAAGTTAAGAAAAAATTCAGTATATCTTGAATAATCTTTGTTTTGTATATATTTCTTTAAATTATATTTATTTTTAGGTAATATGAAGATGATATTGAATTATAAAAACGCATATGGATATATTTATTTATACATTATTTTATTAATTAAAGTTTTATATCTCATATTAATATAAATTTATAAAATTTAGTATCGATAAATTGTATTAAAGAACTTAATTTATTTGCATTAATAGTATGTTCTTAAATAAATTATATTTTTATTATTATAGATATAATATACTTACGATATACTTTATCTAAAAATATTGTAAATATAAACAAGTTAAATATATATGTACGCTGCAAACTTAATATCATTTATTTTGTAGAATAAATTAGTTATATTGGGTAATAATATAACTTAAGGTATATATTATAGTATTAATGTCTTATTTCTTCATCAACTATAATTATTCACACTATTTAGAGTATTAAAACCAATTATATTTTAATTGAAATATAAAAAATTATTTAAAAAATTAATGATTACTAATTATTTGTATTTATTTTCAAAGTTAATATTATTATTTTGAAAGATTTTGTAAATACATTTTCTTAGAAGTTTGAAAGCAGTTGGACATGTTTTTATTCAGAAATAATACTTTTAGAATTTTGAAAGGTTAGCTTTATTCACTGTCAGATGTGACTTTAATTCGGAACACCCGGTATTAGTTAGTCTGAAATGATAAAGCATCTACTATGATGACCATACTGAATGTCCGTAATTTAGCATAGGGGTGAAAGTAAAGTATAAATTCACGATCATTCAAATACTTTCAATGCAAATAATGTTCGACTTTACTTTACGTTAGTTAAGTTCTATAAAATATAATATACATCTATTAGGAGTTATCATGCTATTTTTAAAAACTATATAAGAAATAATATTTAATGTTATGTAGGTACATCAAAAGCTCGTACGGATGGCAACAAATGATTTCATCGCATTTTACTTAAATATGACTTAAATATTAGCTTTGACTTTTAAAATTTTAAAAAAAATTATTTTCTAAATAATTAAATTTTTTATGGAATATCTTTTTGCATTTACATACATTATTGTTAAAACTCGAATAGATTACTAAAATATTTATAAATTATTATTATTATGCATGTAAAATAAATAAAATTAATTCATTTAATTTGCAAATCTAGTAGAGTTTACAAAATAAAAAAATTTTAATAACATTCAACTTCATTTTGTAAACTAAAAGTTAAATTATATATTTTTTTTGTAAAAACAATTTCTATATTTGAAAGATATTATATAAGTATAATTCAATGTAAGTAACAAATATGGCCGTAAAACATAATTTATTTATGATAAAAAAATTATTCATTTATAATCTTTTTTTTAAATTTTGTTAAATATTAAATAAAGATTTAATAATTCATTTCAGTCTAATTTTAAGAATTCAAACTATTTACATATGTTCACTTATGAAAATCATCAACTATAAATATATGACAGTGTATTAAAAGTAAATTTTTTTAACTATAAGTCTGCAATCTACAAATTAGAGATTTTTGCACGATTAAATAGGATTCTACAGAAGTATTAAAATTCGTTAAATTAAAATTAAATTAAATTTTTCAGTGTTTGAATTTTTGGTCTCCTTTAGTAACTTGATAGTACCGGTAGCAGCGATAGAAACAGCGGCAATTCTTAACTCTGCTCTTTCTCTATTTCCTCCGTATTGTTCGATGTTCTTTTGGCGCTTCCCAGATATATAATTTCGCGTACACCCTGCTTAACTTTTATGCGACGAAGCAGACAACCTGATCGCTCCTCCTTACGCCACCATCGACAAGCATACGCATATATAGATGTACGCGTAGCTACTTAGGAAAGCGTGCGCGCGCGAACGAAAGAGAGACAAAAGCAGAAGATACAAGAGGATGTGGAGGGGTAACTTTTCGGAGGCAGAAGCAAAGAAGAGAGAAGAAGAGTATCAGCGGCAGCACTAAGAAAAGAGGGACTAGAGGAGTGGAGGAGGAAGAGGTAGAGAAAAAGGAGGAGGTTGAGGAGGTGGAAGAGGAGGGCAGAGCGACATTCCAGAAGGCGGCGGCGGCGGCAGCGGCGGGGCTCTCGTGGGAAACTTTAAAATGAGAGGGTGGCAGCCTCATGCCAACAGTGAACGAGAGAACACGAAATCTCGGTATATGTGAACATATACATGCATCTATATTCGCAACACATGGTCATCTCATAAGGAGGAACGGATCCAACGTAAGAACTAAAAAATAAATAAAAAAACGTAAATGAGAAGAGAGAGGAAACAACAGAATAAAGGGAGTCGTAACAGTGGTCATCGGTTACTTCGTAGTTTTCTCATCTTGTAAACTTCTCACAATCAGTACACCAAAGAATAGTGCACTTGAAGAGCAAATGAGGTAGCGATACATTGAAGGGCGCGAAAAGTCTCCCTTGGTGACGTGGCGACTGCCAACGCAAGTAGTATAACTGGTTTTATTGCGGCGCAACAGATCGCCAACGGCGTCTCACGCGCGTTCTCACAAACGATCCGCTATATATGTATACGAGAGACGGAGAAAGAGAAAGAGAGTTAGGATGGAAAGCCTCCAGAGAGGAGCCACAGTTCTTTCTCTTTTTCTCTCCTTTCCATTCGTCTCTCCGTGTAAAAAGAGAGAGAGAGAGAGAGAAACTGTGTGCGTATTGGTTCGTATGTATGTGTGTCCTCTCTCTTTCTTCCCTTCGTACAGTATCGTGGCAAGATGAGAAGAAGGTGGAGAGTTAATTGAATCTGAGCAACGTAGAAGTGGAATGGCCTATGCCTCTTTTAGCCATTCTATGCCTCTCTCCCTCTTTCTATATGGCTGTCTTTTTCTCCTCCCTATCTCGCTCACGTTCACCCTCTCTGCCTCTAGTCCGTTCGCTTTTCTTATTCTTCTTTCTTTCCGCATGCCTTCTTTGGTTTTCACCTTTTCGTTTATACGTGCTGCTTGTCTCTCCCTCTCCTACTTGTTCAGTTCATTCCCTTTGCTTTTGCCTTCGTTTTCGCTTGCGCCCTGCCTGAGTCATGTGCCCTTGCCGCAGGAACGAGGACGAGAGATACCAAATGTTTAATGTTGAGAGAGAGAGAGAGAGAGAGAGAGAGAGAGAAATTGAGATAGATAAACAGATAGATAGATAAATAGATAGAAAGGGAAGGAGGAAATGATGACGAGGGGAAACCAAAAGCCGGCAGAAGCATTCTTTATTCCATTGTTCCGTATCAACGACTTTAAGTCATAGACGCATATCCGTTTATATTATACGAGAAATAGCAATTTGCATGATGATTAAACGAATACCTAGTTATTAAACTGATAATTACAATGAGACAAATAGATAGATTCGGCAGTTCCATCTATGAGTTAGAATATCTATCGAGCAATCTTACTAGGGCACTGATAATAGAATCTTATGTCAAAATAAATATACTTGTACAATTACTTATTGAGTTATTATATATTGAGTCGATATATTTTTGATGATTTTAAAAATAAATTAACTTTTTGTATTTGTATATCATAAATAAAAATAATTACTATATAATGATAAATACTAATAAAAAAACTTCAAGTAATTATGACTTATGATCAACAATTAATTAGATATATCATATTGATTCGTTATTTAAAATGCTCAAAACGATATATTAAGCATGTTTACTTTAACAAGAAATAATGGTAATTTTTATATTTTTCATTCATTATATTTAAATATTTTTTATTTGAAATAATCATTTACTTGACATTAAAAATAAAAAGATGCAACTTAATAATAAAGTTTAATATAAAAGCATTTCAGATAAATAAAACTACAACTATATTATACATATATTTTGAAACCCTTTTAAACCTAATTGAGCGGAATCCTTTTAATACTCTCAATTTTTATTACCAAATTCAAGAAAGGTACAGTTATATTTTATTTATTTTTATCATTTTAAATATAATTTTATTATTTTAAAATACTATACTTGCTCATATTAAATAAAAATTTTAAATCAATAATGTCTTAATTACGAATAAGAAGTAATTGTATACTTCTGGGAATATTCGAAAGTAAATGGCTAATAGAGAAAGTTATCTCGATACAAACACACTGATATAAGATTACCATTGGAATTCTTAAGTTTGTTTATGTAACGGTACTATATATGAATATACATATTTTGTTAAATATTATATTGTAAAGGTTAAGTTATAAATGTCTTAAAATTATGAATGTAAAAAACCAGATAAAATATTTAATAAAATGATGAAATCATATTGGTTCTTGAAAAACAAGAAGATGCAGTATTTCAGCGGAAAATAAAAATTTTACGAGTTTGCGAGTTCTCAAATTTGATACGATTTTAAATTTGTGCACGTGAGAAAATTAGATCAAATAGCTTTTTATTATATAATGAATTTTTCGGATTTATATAAATTATATATGAAAAGATAAACTACAAATACATTATAACGTCTCAATGAGAAAAAATTATTTTTATTAGTACTGAAAATAATTAAAGGAAATTTTATTTGTTAAAGAAACTTGGCAGTAATTAAAATGATATTGAAGAGGAAACTAAATTACAAAATCATATTTAGGATATTTTTTAATAATTATTATTTATTTTAAGGATTTGTTTAATTTTGATGATGATAAATATTCCAACATATTAAAAAAGTATTTTAAATTATATAATTAATTGGTAATGGGATTCTTTGGATTGAATACTGCAGTATAAATCATTGATCAATTCGTCAATTAACTAGTTTTTATAATATGGTTTAGACATATACAGCACAAAATAAATATATCAACAGTTAGGATGCCCATACCTTTAATATGTCGTTTAATTCATTTTCAAATTAAAGCTTTATCAAAATAAATCGAATATACAGCTATTTTTTAGAATTTTCTTATTCTCAAAAAATTTCAAACGTAGAATTAATTTGACTGACAAATTTGAGTAAATATCATTGATAATTTATTACATCAAAAAATGGTAAATTTTCGAAATATCTATTCTTTTAATGTTCGCCATTCATTGTAGTGTCTTACATTATATGTAAAAAGACAAAAAAGATTAAATCCACAATTCTACAGAACATCGAAAGCCAGCAACAGGACAAGTCTCGCTTCTCTCTGTCTTCTTTCCTCTTATTTTTCGTTCATATGAGACTTTCTCGCAATGCCTCCTGTAGGCCTTTACAGCGTCCTTAACGCTCACCGTCTATCCTTTGTCTCTCTTACACTTCTAGGTTTGATGGAAGTTTGCTCACTCGCGACCAACGGTGGCGGCAGCAGCAGCAACAGCGGCCAGCGGGGCTACGTGAGAAAAACGTTCGATGCTCGTTTACGCTCACTAACTCGAGGCATTTTTTTTCTTGCACCTTTTCTCCTTTGCTCTCTCACGGCCGCACAAGCCGAGTCAGCGAACGAGCCGATGAAGATCAGTTTAAAAAAAGAGAAAGAGAGGGATAGGCATTGCCATGGATAAGACAATGGCGCTTGTTTGCCAGTAAGAAAGACGCGCGTCCGCGACGACAACCACGATCCCGTCGCCGCCGAGGAAGTCCGAGCATCGGCGATGAGCCTCGAGAGAAGTCCAAACAAGAAAGAGAAAGAGAGAAAGCGATTTGTGTGTGTGTGTGTGTATGCGTGCGTGCGTGCGTGCATGTATGAGAGAGAGAGAGAGAGAGAGAGAGAGAGAGAGAGAAGAGCAGCACGTATACTAATATAAAACCAGTTGGCCGGTGAGTAAACAAAAAAGGATAAGTCCAACGGACGCATCCTTAACTCGTGCGTTAGTCCATTCGTTCCCCTCCCCTCCCCCTCCTTCGTCTTTTGAACGAGGTAAGAGAGGAAGTTGTGAGAGAAGTAGAGAGATGAGAAAAAGAGTAGTGGCTGAGGAGGGAGGGAAATGAGTCGTTTTATTGCTAATTCAAAGATATCTAAAACGGCTAAAAACTGAAAAGTCACGAGCTTTGCTTAACCTTTTAAAAATGTGCCAATTTCTCACAGCTACCTACAAAAATATACTGCCAAAATAAAACAAGCGCACAATGAGATCACTAACACCCTAGGAATCACAAATAAACAACTGGTCTTAGCTTCCTGTCTGAGCAGGAGTGCAAGTACCACCGCATAGCAATGTTATCAACCGTTCGCGCGCTCTCTCTCTCTCTCTCTCTCTCTCTTTTGCACCTTCCCGTAATTGACAAATTGGAAGCTTATTAGGGAGGTCCAATGTGTCAACTGGTCCTGTTAAACGGTACATGTTTTTCCAAATCGGGATTGTACGGGTGGGAGCATTGGAAGCAACAGGTAGGAGGAGGTTCGAAACAGAAAGACGAAGTAGCCGCGAAAGCATGGCCCAGTGGCTCTCTCCCGACACGGGACTGTCCTGCTAGCGAATGCCACCCAGGATGGTGCGCGTGCGCGCAAGCTGTGTGGCCTCGAGAGGCGCTCGGAACGCGGAGCGTGCCGAGCGCGTCCGAGCGGGTCCGAAACGCGCCGCTTGGCCACCCCGATAGAGCGCGCGCGTGCCGCGACCCGTGTGGTCTGGACCTTCTCTATCCGGGCCCGCGCATCTCTGGCTTTTTCTCCTGTTCTCTCTCTTCTGTCCACCTGTGTTGACTGAGATACTTTCGCCACTTCTTTTTTTACCAACACTTTTTGTACCTTTTGCTGCTTCTCTTCTTTTCTCACACTTTAATCGCCATTTTTTATTTCTTTCTGCCTCGTTTAGGCTTCTTATCAGCGGCTTTGTATGGCAATGCTAGGTTTGCTTGTCTGGCCCATCACTTTTTATTCTTGAATTTATCTTATCTTCATTTACAAATGTAACTAGTTAGCTTGTATCCCAACCTATTAATGCTATTTATAATTAATTCACATCATTAGCTTTGCCAATAAGATAAATCTAAGAATGCTTTTGTTAAAACTGTTAGATATTTTATATTATTTACGTATTAAATATATTTCTGTAATTTTACTTATTTCAAATATTATCTAATCGAATATTATTTATATTATTGATTCCACTGTATTTTTCAGATATTTTACGTCTTTAATTATATTAGTTAGAAGTAAACATAATTTTCTTTTTAATTTTTAATTTTTGCACGATATATTGCAAGTATATTAAATTTAACATCATCGTAAACAAAAATCTTATGTTTAAAATTAATATATTGCTAGGTGATTTTTACTATTATAATATAAACTAAATTCTACCATATGTAGTATATTCTTCGATATTACTTTTTATATTTTTAGTCACAATACCTAAATATCAAAGTCGAGTTAAAGGATAATATAAAAAAATTTATAATACAAAAATATAGTGACATCATTCTTTTATTAAATAATGCTAAATTTAAAAAATTTTACGAAAGCTATTTATATAAAATAAATTAAATACATTAATTTTAATAATATACAGCGCGAAATAAATAAATATTAATTCATTTAATTAAAGTGGACAAGTTTAAATGGTATTTATATTTTATTTTTCTTTATAAATATATACTGTATATTTTTTAAATTGTATATATTTATATATGTATTTTATTATCGAATTAATTGTTTCGTAATAATATTAATATTATTTACACAAAAAAATCAATTTACATAAATAAATAAATAAATATATATATATATATATATATATATATATATTTAGAATTCTGTTTCGATTCACTGCAGTTGATATCGAGAAATTTCTGCTAATAATTAATTTTACATATTAAGAACAAAATTTATTAATCGTATTCAATAACCTTAGCTTATGAAAGGGATTTCATGTTCAAAGATTTATATGAAAATATAAAATAGAATGTACGTTTCAAATAATCATTATCTAAAATTATTTTCATATTGTAATATTTTACAAATATCTTCTTTGTAGAATAAATAATTATTATATACAAACTATATTATTTGGTATATATTTTTGCATTATAGTATAATTATAATAAATTTTACAAATTACAATTTTATGATATATTAAATTTAAGTAAAATAAAAGATAAAAGAGTTGATTACTCTCGTGAATTGTATATTGATTTTTAAAATTATTTCATATCATAATTAATGATTTATGTTATTAAAAATTGAATTTTAAACTATAATAATCTAACATGTAATCTGCAATGAATATAGTTTCTTATAATTTTTTTTGTTTGCCAGTTTTAATGCAAATTTTAAATTTTTAAATTTTGAAAAAAAATATGTTCTTCGCGCTTCAAAAAAATTAATACAATAATTTAATTACATCTTCCACTTAAAACTTTATTTGTATTTAATATACTTATGTTTCAAGTTTACCAGATTGAACTATATATAATGCTTCTTCTTGTTTTCTTCTATTTTCCATTATTTTATTTATCCGCTTATATAACTTTTTTTCGATCTTTTGGTTTCCTGGATTTATTTTTTCTTTTTATTCTTGTTAGGTTGTTTTCTTATTGTCACACTCTTTAGCTCTTGGGTTCGCAGATTTTTTGAATTTCATTTACCATCCAGCTTATGACTTCCTTTAATTCCTCTTATATTCTAATCTTATTTACCCTTGTATTAACTACTTTTCTTCATTCTTACGATATTCTTTTATTTATCTATTTTCTCTTTCTCCGATTCTCATTTCTTTTGATTATTTATTCTATCTTCTTTCCCATTAGATCACTCTCTGTCTCTTACTCATTTTTTTTAAATTTATTATTTATTTTTTGCAATTAACAGTTTCACTTTGTTAATCTAAATCTTTCTCACTCTCTGTCTGTTGCTTTCTTACCTTTTCTTTTCAGTTTTCCTTTTTTTACTTTTCACTTTTATTCTTTCACCTTTTATAAAGGTTTGTCGTTGCTCAATTCTCTATTAATGCAATTTCTCGGCTAACTGCAGTATACGCAGCATGGTTCATCTATATAACTATATTGTTTTTCTTTTCTTTTCTCTGTCTCACGAACTCTTGATTTTGATTGCATCTTGCACGTCCGAAGCATAAAATTCACAAATTCAATTTGATGATTAGTATATATGTTAGTCTGAATCTTAGCTTTAACATATGTACACAGTAAACAATCTAAAGAATGATAGGATAAAAACCAATTGTTCCTAAATTATTTTAAAGAATTATCGTCATATTTATGAAATCATTATGTTCACAAAATTCTCGTTTTGTGTGTTACATATTCAAAACGAAATAATATATACATGCATACATACACACACACACACTATTTTTATTGATTTTATAACGAAATGTATTGTATAAATATAACTTAAAATATAAAGATTCTAAAATTTAAATTATAAGTTAAATCTCTCTCTTAAATTATAAACTATAAATATAAAGATTTGCAACTGGATACTGTTAAGTAGAAGGGTTAGAATCAATGTACTTAAATAAAAATGAACAGATGTTTTTTATTTTTTCATATAAAAATTTATGTCGATTATATCGGATAAGAAAAATATGAAATCACATTTTTGTAATTATTGTTTTATATGGAAATATTTGCATTTATTGTATTCATTATTTTACACTATTATTTAAAGTTTTTTAACAATATATTGGTTTTTCTTAAATACAAATTATTTATATAGATTTATTATTTTTATATATAAAATTTATGTCAAATTAATATATAATACTTTTGGACTCAAAATAGGTAATATACAATTTTTTCAAGCATAAGAAATTCTTTTACGTAAATTTATTTTCCATATTTAAATTTTTTATACTGAATTTATTTCAAATAAAGTAAATAACTAAAAAATATTAAATTCTTTAAGATATTTTTAATAAAAATGAAACAAACAATGTGCAATATTTATATAAAATTATTACTTATTCTGGTTTAAGAACAATGCAAAATAAAATAATAATGTTACTTAAAATCGACTTTTACCTCGCAGCTTTTAATATCTAAAAATAAGTATTTGGCTGTAATAAGTATAAAATCAGAAAGAAGAAGAGAATGAGGAAGAGAGACCATGTATGCGAGTGAGTGAAGAGAGAAAAGGTAGAGGGTTCAAAGAGCCGCTCAGTGGTTAAAGAGGCCCACTTCTACGGCACGTACACGCAAGTTTCGGCACTATATAACGCATCTTCACAAAGAGGGTTCGACGTAGAACGCGTCGATTTTTGTAGAGACATGGGTTTCTATTTATCTCTCTCACTCTTTCTTTCTCGCACTTTTACCGAGCAAATTTATTTTATATTTCTCTACCTTTTCTAGACCTTTCACAATATTTGGCTGTAGTTTGGTATCCTGCACGAGGCCGCGCGCCGCCTTTATATTGCCAGTCGTCCTTTGAGCTTTGCGTGATGGATGGTCTTCTCTCCCAACGAGCCATCTTCCTTCTCATTCTCTCGTACTCTCTCTCTTTTCCTCTACCATTAGTTTTCTTTCTCTTACTCTCGCGCGAGCATGCACCCGGAGGTTCCTCATATTCTTAACATCGAACTGCTCGCTTGCGGTGTCATTTAAGAGACTGGAAAAATTCTAGCCAAACCATGAGAGGTAGCAGTTCTCCGACTCTCTCTCTCTCTCTCTCTCTCATTCTTTCATTCCACCCCCCTCCAACTCTCTCTCTCTCTATCTTTCTCTCTATATCTCTCTATCTATCTCTCTATCTATCTATGTATGTATATATATTCTAGCTCGAAAGAACCTCCGCATTCCTTGCCGCGCATCTCGACGCGTCGACGCCTCTTTCACCCTGTATGTGCGCTACCACTGACTTCTCCCTCATCTATACATTTAATGCATGACTTCTCCTTCATCTAGACATTTAATGCATGCATGCTTATATCTATACAAATATACTTGCACATTTTCATTTAACAAATGAAGTTTTCTAAATAAAAATTAAAATGTTTTGTATTGGAGTGTAATTATATTTTCTTCTCTTCGTTTAATATGCATAATTTACTATAACAAGATTAATAAAAAATTATAAAATTATATAAAATTGGTTTTTTCAAATTGCTCATTTTATATATCCGCAGAAAGAATAGTTGGATTCCATAAAATAATATGAGTGTTAATATATTTATTAGTAAATTATTAAGTAATCCGAGTGATCTTAATCTTATTTGTGATTATAAACAATATCTGAGATACTAAATGCGGTGCATTGTACTTACATAAAGGAAATAAACTTGTAAATGCTTTATTATTTCGTCACTTAAAACATTTCTTTTTTACACAATGCAAATATTATAAAAACTTTATCAGTATTTAGTGTGTGGGTATGAAGTAAAAAAGAAAATGAGGGGAAAGATAGAATTAGCAATGGAAGAAACGCAAACAATTAATCACATGCCACTTTTTTAAACTATTTTCTTCCTTTGATAAGAAAACGACAATATTAAAGATACAATGTTGAAAATGACTAACGTTAAAGATTATACACTTGTAATACCGTTCTCTAATAGTAAGATAGATAGAAAGGCCAGACGCTCTCGATTCCCATTTCCGATTCCGTTCCCGGTCCCGTTCCCGCGGTTGTATTTTCTTTCTCTTTCGGTCCCCTCTCACTCTTTCGTTCTCTTTCACGTTCTCTTTCTTTCTCTCGCGAGACTGGCTCTCAGACTCTCTCACCCCAGGTATATAAATTCTGCTGCTATTGTTGGCATTTCTGCCTTCTTACTGCGAGCCCTGTGGGCTTCGAGGCGGTCCCTTTGAGCGACTTTCTCTCTTTTACTCTCCTTGCACACAGAGAAACGCATGCCATGATGGCAACGTTCTATCCTTCTTACTTTTTCACGAGGTATTGGCTGCGTTCTGAAGTGACCAAGAAGACTAGTCCCCTTCAACTATGTCTCCCCTCCCGCTCTTTCTTTTCATTCTTTCCTTCTCTAGATCTTCTTTTATTTGTTTTCTTTCGCGCTCTCTTTCGTTTGCTAAACGTACCTTAAATTACGTGACCAATGATAAATATTTGCTCCGTTCATTATGCGTGGTCAAAGCTTTCTCTTCTTTCTTTCGAACTTACTTAACGCAAAAGTTATATGTATCTCATATCAGCTGTGCAGTACGATAGTTTCATATATTGCTATATTTTGTATATTTTATATTAACTGAATAAGGAAACATAAGCTCACATGTGCCTTTCATAGAGTTAGATTTCACCATTAAATGCTGTACCACCTCCTTTTTAAAAAAGCAATTTGCAATCAAATCTAAAAAATGCAATTTGTGAAAATAAATTAAATTTCATATTTTTCATGATATCTTAAGAGATTGTCGAAACTTAAATACTTATATATATTCAAATAAAAAAAAATTATATAATTTATTATTTTTATAGGCAAATGTTTTATCCCATTTTCCATTTGGATGAAAAGCACATAAAGTACACTAATATGTACTCACATTTATAATACAAAATTTTATAACATTAATTTATTCTACTTATTGTAAATACTAAAAAAATCTTGAAAATTTCTTGAAAATCGGGAAAATTTTTCAAAAGACGATAAAAAAATTGTGTAATTATTTTAAAATGCGATAAAAAAGATAGCAAATTGAATTTGAATGAAAAATGGATAAACACAGATTAGTGTAAATATAAACAAATTTTTAAATGAAAATAAATGGAAAAGATTTATAGAATTCGTTATAAAAAGTTATACGTTAGTTTATACAATCTAACAAAATTCAATAAAGCGCAATTATGACTTCTTATAAAAGGTAATTATTGGTGCACATGCAATGTGCATTTTTAATGCACTTTATCTGCAATAAATTTAATGATTATTATGAAAACTCAGTGCTATCAGTATTATAAAGATCAAATATGACTTGCAAAATATGGTAATGCGAAAAACCTCAATCACTAGTATATAAGTTTATAGAAACGATATGTATCAACAATATATATATCAAGATACATCGACGATATTTAGGTATATTTTAACAATCTTGCAGAATATATAATTTATATTTAATGTCAAAATAAATAATATAAAAAATTATAAAAATGAATTATATTAAAAGAATATACTTCTTTTGAAATATTCAAAAACCTATATATTTTTCAAAATATAAAGTTCGATGTTTATATAATTCAACTTCTTATATAACTCTAATTTATGTTACATTTGAATAGTGTTTGTATTTTTTTTTTTACAAATGGAACACTGCACTTAGTTGTAAATAAGTTGTAACTGTTCAAGTGAACACTTTATGCAGTTTAATAATATTTAATAATAAAATAATGAAAAACTAATTTACAAATAAATTAAAAAACAATGAAATTGTACGAATATCACTAAGTTTCTTAAGAATTACTGAAGAAATATATTATTAATGGAAATTAAAATGTACGAATATATTATACATAAAATATATATATGCATTTGTGCATTGATTTTTATTAGATCGTAATTAAATTCAAAATAAATGTTATTTATTAACTCATACAGTTAATACCTATATGAAATATTTTCTAAAATAAATAAAACAAATAAAATAAAGTTAAGATTATCGTTAATTTTATAATTTATTCTATGAAGGATTTTCCTTAGAAAAATTATCGAATATTTTCTTCAAACTAGTATTATAGTATTAAGAATTTTATTATTTTGATGGTATTAGCTATAAAAATATTTAAAATATTTGTAAAATATATTTAATTCAATATAATTTAACGAATATCATACTAATAATTATTACACGTAAAAATATTTTCTATCTATTTAAAGATTAAAAATCTTAAGGTCAACTTAATTAAAAATATTTTAATATAATTAATATATAAAGACTGAAATATCAAAGGTTATAAAACAATAAGCTTCTCTTAATATAGCAAAATATATAATTAACTAATGTTTCAAAAATTATACAAAAATGAAAGACATAAAAGGTTGAAGATAATTTGATTTAATAATAAAAATGTTCTTATTCTAATGATACTATTGTATCATTATTATACTTTATAATTTGATAAAATCAATGACTCGAAATTTTTAAAAAAACCCACTACAACAAATATTAAGATTACGAAGAAAAAACAGAATATATAAATCTAAAATATAATTTTATTAAAAATATATTATAAATAAGATTATTAATGTTGTTGTTAATATTATTATTATATAAAAGATAAGATAGATATGTAAAACATATAATAATACTTTTTCAAAAAAAATTATTCATGTTGTATAATGAACAAATAAAATTCATACTGGATTAAAAAAAATTATGAACTTTATAAGTATAAATTTAATAACTAAATTTTATTTAATAACTAAAATTTAATTTAATAACTAAAATTTAATTTAATAACTAAAATTTAATTTAATAACTAAAATTTAATTTAATAACTAAAATTTAATTTAATAACTAAAATTTAATAAATAAATTTTGTAACAATAACATCGAAAAAAAGCTATACGTTAATGGCGTTTTTCTCAAAACAAACGAAATTGATTAACATATTGCTATTCTACATAAAATTTTGAAAACACTTAAAGATTATTTAAATTTTTAGTCACACAAAATTTTAAATAGTGTCAAAAGAAATAAAATATTTATAATAATTAAAACGGAAAGTTATGTCATATACATATTACATAAAAATATTACGTTTTTTAATTTTTCCAACTAGTTTAAATATTTTATATTTTTTAACTATTATAAATTTTTTTGACTAATATTCTTGATTTTAAATTAATAGTATAAATTAGTAAAAAAGCTTCAAGTCAATACGTATTTTACACTATTCAAATTATTAAATAGAATTAGGTTATATTTTGAACGCTCTAAAATTTCAAATAATTATCAAACAGCAAGAATTAAAGCAAAATTTACATATATTGACTAAAGAACAATTATTATAGAGACAATCTATTACAGCTTTGCAATTGACTTTTTACTGTAATAAAGACAACAAAAAGATGCTAATTGTTTAAAAAATATTTTTAAATTACAATAATATTTTTAAATAAAAAATATTAAGTTTTTTTATTTTCTACAAAAACGTGATTGAATTATTATATCGACTATGAAGAATAAAAAACCATGTATATGCATAATATAATATTTCAGTGTTGTCTTAATAGTAATACTTAGAGGTAATTTGTTTAAGAAAATAATATAATTTTCTCAACACAGAAAATATTTTATTTTACATAATATCTACTAATCATTACGGTTATTTTGAACAATTAAACAACTTTAAATCTGGAATAACGTATATTTTCACAAAATTTTATAAATACATTCGAAACAGAAATATTATAAACTGAGATGAATTACAAATGTATTTATTTAATGTAAAAGTATTCTCACAAATATAGTAATAATCAATTATACTTTGAATTATCATCATGCAAATAAAATTTTAATAATAAATCTCATTATTTATGAAAGTATTGAAATTTCTTTAATTAAATTAACTAGTCGTCAGCGAAAATCATTTTTTATAAACTACAATATATATAAAATATTGAAATTCAAAGCACTAAATATTTTCATAAAAGATTTGAAAAAAATTATCAATCATTATAAAATCATAGAAATAAAAATTCGTTTTTATCAAAAGCTTTAGGACAAATACCTTTAAGAAATTCAGAATCTTATTTTACACTCTAAAGAATATCAATGTTAAATAAAATGTAAAATTGTCAAATGTTAAATATCATTACAAATATTTTGAATTTATAATAATTTCTGCTTTTAAGCGATTAAAAAGAAAATTTATGTATTAAGCACAATAAAATGTTATACTGCAATTAAATAGAAAAAAGGTGCTGATATATTTGACGATATAGAATGTTCCTATTTTATTATTTTATAATTCACGATTTATCCTCTTAATTCCATCAAATAAAATCATATATAAAATTAATTAATATAAAATAGTTTTTTATTGATACAAACCTTCTTAAATATATCAGAATTTTTTCAAGAATATGTAAGTTTTTTAAGTATGAAATTATTTATAAAATAATACTACAATTAATAAACCAGTATTCAAGGTATAAATAAATATAGATCATGAGGACTTTTCTAGAACTTGATGATTATTATTGAAAAATTATTCTATATTATAGTAAAATCAAATAACTTCTCCATTATAGACAATTTTTATTTTCAATAAAATTTTATTTTTTAATAAAACTAATAGCAATTAAAAAATTGTATTACAAAAATTATAGATTCAATGAATCATTTAAATATTTTATCATAGATATTTGATAATTATTCAAAATTTACAATATGATATAATGAGAGCAACAGATATGTTTTATAAAATACAAATATAATTATTGATATTTATTTAAATTGTATTTATAGAGTAATGTTGAACAAAATTCAAATAAAAAATTAAATAATAATTGTTTAAAATATCATTATTTAATTAGTGCTAAATATTCAAAAATTTATCGAACTTATATAAAAAATTAATATAAATTATAAGTAAAATAGTAATAAATAAGATATTTATAATTTTATTAAAACAATTAATATAGCTGTATCTTTTGAATAAATATTTGATTGTTTGAAGTATATTTACATTAAATAAACTTAGAAATAAATATATTCCACCACTCAAGGCAATTTTTAAGACTATAGATAAAAAATACATCTCATAATAAAGTTGTTTAATATATTTATATACGAAATTAATATAAATTACATATTACAATATGATTTTCCTGTACTTATGATATTAAAAATGGAATGTTAGAGCATCATTTAAATTCTAATCAAATTAATCAAAGCTATTTTGATAATATATAAATTATAATCGTACACAATATTTTAATAATACAATAAATAATACCGAATTAAATGTAGTTTAATATATATATATAAATATATATATATATATATAATATTAAAAATAAAACTAGCAATTTTTCTTAAACGTCTAATACTGTACACGTTATAAAATTATGCTAAAAATTAAAATTTATGTAGATAATTTAATAGAAATTTATTGATTACAATCATAGTTTAAATATTATGACAATAGTGGTAAATTAAGTTTATAATTTACAATAAATTTTTTTATTTGAATGAACAATATTAATGAAATATCGAAACAAAAGTTAAACTTTTACATATTATAAAATAAAAGATAAAATAGAAATATTAGTAATAATAAGTAGTAATTATTCAAAGTACAGTTTTTACTACACAACAATAAATAAATTTAGAAATGATAGAACCGTCCGGAGTTTATTAAGAAATAATATTTTATCAAGATACAATTTTTACGTAAAAATAAAAAATTTAAGTAATACACATTTACTTGAAACGATATGTGAGAATCTATTGAAACAATAGCATTAAATCACTTATCCGTAGTCTAAACCAGTAAAATAATATTAATAACGAATATATAAATCAAGATAAAGATTTACTATGTATATGTTTTCACGATACATAAATATTAAATACTTTATAAAAAGTTTTAAATTGAATCATAAAAATCAAAGTAATAATATTGTAAATAAAATTATCTATTTTTCTAGTATAATTTTAAATATTTATATATGATACTTGTATATACTAATGGACAAACAACAATGATAGAAATATTGACGAGACTAGTTGTTACGTATAGTAATGAATTTCATTTATTTAAAATATGTTTTGATTAGAGATAGATATTAAATAGAGACATTAGGTAAAATAAATTATAATAAACTTATATCACTAAACATAAAGTTTGAATTAATGTCAACAGAAGAATAAAGACACTTCCCAAAAATAGATAAAATTCTTCAGTTATATACAGAATATAAAATTCATTATTATATTACTATTATAATCATATTATAATATTATAATATATTGCATTACCATAATAATAATAATAATAATAATATATTATTATACTATTATAAACATGAAATATTTATATTTTGGTGGAATATAAGTACTAAAATTAAAATTATCAATTGAATTAATAAAATTGATTTTTTTTATTTAAACATTTAAATGCAAATTCCATATACGATTCTTTTTTTTAATTTTAATAAAATATCTATTATTTTTAGCCAACGTATAGAACGTATATCCAAGTGGATTGTATAACAATAAAATAAAAAAATAATAAACATTGCCAAGTTAGTATACATTTTATGTGTTTATTCTCTTTAAGTATATCTCTTTAAGTAGGAGTTTGTTAATTATCTCATTATATACTTATCTACTAATATTTTATATATTTTAATGGAGCATATACGTAAAAATATTAATTTGTATAAAAAATAATTTTAAAAAATAGATAAATGTTAATTTATAGCATTTTAAGTCACGATTCATTATTGAAAGTAAAATTATGTAAAAATTAATAATAAAAAAACAATTTATTAGTTTTCAGTAATTTGTGAATAATGTATATTTACCTAAATTGAGAAAAAAAATATACTAAATTGTCGATAATTTTTATAAAATAAAAATACATTATAATTAATATACATAAAAAAAACAATGTTAAATTATGAATTATTATTATATTTAAATTCTTAAGAGTATTGTTAATTAATTAATTATTAATGCATGCATCTATACGAAATAAATATTTACTGTAGTTACATAATATTTATAAAGGAAAATTAATAGTAGTTGTTCGATAATTAATTTGTGGACTCCCCATAAATAAAATTAATTTATTCCAAGACAAAAGCATAATATGTAAATAATCAAACATCTTTTGGCAACCGAATCGAGGCACATACTTATTTGAGAATGCAACTTCTGACATTCAAATGATATACGATTCTTTACTGTAGCTATGTTCATTTACTAACGGATTGCCGACAAAGGGCGATCAATGCTACTTCTGGCTATATTCAAAAGTGTTTACAACTAGGCTTGTTCAAGCTAAACACTCGCATATGAACAATTTTTTAAAAATATCTATGAAACAACTTTATTAGAATTTTAAATATATGTTTTCTAATTAAATATTTTTATATACATATTCTTACTCTAAAATATACTACAATTTTATGTTATTCTATTTTATGGAGTTTTAAAATATTTTTCATTTATAGTGTTTTTTTGTTATTTGACGATATATTACTTTCACATGGAATTTCTGCAGTGTACAATCAATGTCATTACCTATATATTAATTAAAATCTTTAAATATTTTATTATATATGAATCTTGAAATATTAACAACAGTTCTTTATAGACATTTATAATAATGATATTTTATATTTATAATGATGAATTTTATGTGATTAATTCAAAATAAAAATTTGCTCGGTGTTTTGACAGTGGATTTATATAATGATTTATAAACTAATATTATTTATTAAAGACTAAACCTTAGTTTATTTCCGAGCATTTCAATAATTATATAAAATTAAAAATTAAAAACTAAAATTTTTTGTACTTTTATAAACTTGTAATGTAATAAAAAAAATTAATCTTATTTGTTTAGTTAAGATTTAATTTAATGACATCTTTTTGCTTCCCAAGCAATATCATTTTATAATTTTAAATAATGCCTGTGTTAATATTTGCGGACATTATTTTATTTAAATATGCATCAAAATTTATGAAATTTATGATTATTTGGAATGTTTCTTTATCAATATATTAATGAATAGTATTGATGTAGTTTATTTTGTTCAAATGGTAAACATTTCTAGAAAATGTATGTCAATTAAATATTACATAAAAGCATGATAATAATAATAACAAAACACCAACAACAATAATAATATCAATATTAAAGATATAATGCAAAAATTAATGTTTTAAATTTTGTGTTTATTTGTATAATTATATTTTATTTATACGTAGTTTTAATTTCAATATAAACCATTTTTTTAATTTCAGATTTCAAGTTTAATAAATTACCTTTGTGTATAATTTGTGGTTTAATTTTTCTTTTTTGATAAATATTGAAAATAAGGAATTCATAACTTTTTACAATATAATTAATTTTCTTGTTGATAATTTTTTATCTGATTTGAAATAATTCATTTATTATAATAAAAATTATACTAGTTTATATAATATATTAAATAATACTAATATAAAAATTATACTAATTTATATAATATATTAAATAAGAATAGTAAATCATTTTTAGATTGTACATTTTATTTTACAATATTTCTTCTATAACTTTAGATAAATGTTTAAGTTTCTTAGTCACTGTATAAATAGTTACTAAATTTAAATAGAAAATTTTTATGTAGTTAAAAGAAGTGAAACTTATTGGTAATTCATAATTCATTTCTGTTCTATTTTATAGCTTCATTAAATTGATATTTTGTAAAGTGTAAATACGATGAAAAATAGTATTTAAAAAAACTTTTTAATTACGTAATTTAATTAATTTTAACTTTTTAATTAGTTAATTCAATTAATTTTAACTTTTTAATTATTACAATATTTAATTTAAATGTTTTAGTGGAATATTTTACTCAATTTGATTTCTAATATGTAAATATACTTATATTAGGCAAATAAATCAAGATTATTTGTTTTATTTATACAATATATAATCATGTTCCAATAAATATAAATTTATAACATATGAATTATAAGTGTTTTTGAACAAGTTTCTGGTAATTAAAATGGTCGATGGGATACTCTTTTTACAGTTTATTTTAAATTCAAGCATTAAAATTTTTCATTTTATTTGATTAGAAGATTTTTTGACACACTATTTTTTTAACGTCTATGATTTATAAAAATAACTATATTCTTCTATTTTTATTAATTAGCTTAGCATAATACTTATTAAAATACTTTAATCTGTTTGTGTTACGTTCATATCATAATTTTGTCGTATATTAATATGTAAAAATAACAATTGTATTTCATAAGGCTTACTTTTAAATAAAATTTTAAATACGCAATTTACTATTATTTATATCATCGAGTCCTGAATATTTTACTAGTAGTTGCTTTAAATATATAGTTTGTAATTTGAAAACTAGTAAAGGTTGAAGTAATTAATTTAAAAAGTTTGTAAATATTTCATAGTCTAAGGAAAGGGATTTATCACACATATATCTTGAGAAAGTTTAATTTTACATATATTATCATATCATATATATATATATATTTTTTTAATAACAATGTTTAAGAAGAACCTTATATGCAGCTATTTATGTAATTTTTTGATACTTTTATTGTGCATTTTTGTTTTATTTAAATTGATTAAATTTTAGTTAAAATTGATGTACTTATTTATACCATTTATTTCAAAGTTAAAAAAATATCCTTATTTTTATATATAGATAGTTTTATATATAAATTAATAATACGATATAGATAATTATTATGTATGTTATCATGTTTGTTATAAATAATATGTAGGTTATTTCTAAAAAATATTCAATATAATGAAGATATATTAGACATACCATTAAAATTTATTCTGATCAATGTGACAACATAAAATGTAACAACAATATAATAGTGGCTAATCATTTATAATATATATATTTAACAATGTATTAAAAATAACTGAAAAGAAATCAAAGAAAATGATTAAGCAATATTTCAATGTTTAATTGACTTTTAAAACATGATCTAAAAAAATGTAGAATACCATCATAATGTACTATAAATAATATTAATAATTTAACACTTAAAATTGCATATATATATACAAATAAAAATCAAATTTATAATAAATTTTATAAATATTCATTACGTATTCATTTGATTAAACACGACTTATGAATATATAAAAATTATGAATAGAAATATGTCAATCCCTTAACAATTTCATTAGTGCGATTACATTAATAGATACAATGAATTTCTTTTTAGAATGAGAGATTACATAAATTTTAAAAATGGTACAATTATATGCATTTTGAAAACTACTTGAAAGTATAAAATATATATCATTGATTTTGAATGTTTTGAACATGGTATTGTATCGTAATATACATTTTTACAAAATTTGTTAGTTGAATTGGGAACCACTGTTTTCGACAAAGTGCACGTATGGTTGAACAAAAAATAAATATACGTGTTGTGGATGTACAAACACCAATGCAAAGGAAATTTTGAAATAAACACCACTGCGGATATTGAAAATAAATATATTGTTAGTACTCGGTACGACATAAAAATTGAAGAAGTAATTTTTCACTTTTAAAAAATTTATGAAATTGTTAAATCAAAAAAAAAAATTAAAATTACAGACCTCGATTAGGCCACGAGGCAGCGAAAAATGGAGCGCTTAAGGATTTGATTGGAGTTAGTTGTGAACCGATAGACGATCCAAGAACCGCTCAAAGATCAACAGTGTAAAAGCCGGCAGTCTTCAGGGGATCGACAGTAATATTGAATAATCACTCAATAATCGCGGAAAGTGAGAGCCGCGAATCGGTCACGAAGCGCGCCAGCGGCGAGCCCAGAGATTGGTTCGAGTTATGCTTGCCCCTGACTTCGGCTCTGACCCCCACCAGTCGCTGCGACTGCACCTGTCGACGCTCACGCCAACCGAGGATCCGCCCAACGACCAATGGCGTATCCAGCCTCCCCTATGCCACCCCCGTAACTGGAGTTTGAATGACAGGGAAGGGGGGAGTCGGTGCTCCGAAAGCCCATCTTTGTATTCGCCAGTTCCGGAAAAGCTTTCGCACATCATTCGTCTTTCTCTCTCCAGCACCCCTTGGCCCTCCCCACCCCTGGCCCATCTAACACTCGGCCACGTTCCCCAAGAACGAGACGCATTCGCGTGGCCGACGACCTTGTCTCAGTCGTCGATTCGTAGCCGGCGTATCGAGGTTGTCGTTAAGAAAACCAAAGATCATAAACGTGGCTGAAGGTTCGAAGCTTAGGGCTAAAGGGCGTTGAAGCGCGAGTGAACGTGCAAAAGGTTCGCTGAGTAGTGATCGCGGGCTCCGTACCGGTGTTTGGTGGATTGTCGGTGATGCTTGGCCGGTGGCGAGCATGCAGCTCGGCCGGTGGTAGATTGCTGAGGCTGGGGCGCTCGTCGTCGTCGTCGTAGCGTCGAGAGGATGCTACCAGGAGAAGTGCGAAAACGCGGAGCAGGGGCACTGCTCGCGGCTATCCTCCTGGGCGCACTTACCGGTCCGACTCTGACCTGTGGTCCGGGCCGCGGTGGGGGTCGCCGACCGATATTGCGCAAGCTTACTCCCCTCGTCTTCAAGCAGCACGTGCCCAATGTGAGCGAAAACACACTACCAGCAAGCGGACTAAGCGAAGGCCGCGTTTCGAGAAACGATAAACGTTTTCGGGACCTGGTACCGAATTACAACACGGACATCGTGTTCAAAGACGAAGAGGGCACTGGTGCTGATCGGCTCATGACACAGGTTAGTTTTGCGATTATTAGCTCAGGTGAAAAGTTACGCTGAATTTACATTAATCTTCGCTTTACGTAAGGTCCTCTGAAATTGCGGAAAAGATTCTTGGCCGGTAAATTATTTATATAAATAGGCTGATTTGCACTAGGAGAAAAATTTTTATTCAATTATAAAAATTGACCATTTTCTAGGAAGTATTTGCAAAATTTTTGTATTGTATTTACTTTCTATCAGGTGGTCTTTCGCTTACATAAAAGATAAATCTACATAATTTATAATAAAAAAATTCAAACACCGATGAGTTTGTAGATTAGCAACTACCAAAAGAAAGGCCAAAAATATATTTATGTATACATACGGCTTCTTCAAATAACGCTTCCGTCGGGAAGTTTTTAAAAGTCTTTATCAAAATCATTCCCCAGAATAGGCATCTATTGAACTTACGACTTTATAAAATGAAACTAACTTAACAATTCATAATAAATGAACCAAGACTTTTTTGCAAACAACATTTCTGATTAAATATTTGTAGATATTGTAATTTGATATGAAGTTGAGAAAAAAAGCAAGCGAAATTATTTATTTTCGTCAATTTAAAAAGAATCACCATGTATATTTCAAGCATTGCTTTGTCTATTCTATTTCTTATATTTATTTACCGTTCAATACTCATGTATTTATAAATCAGTTGCTTTCGTAGATGAAATTTCATGTGTTATTGTTGCCTAATACATAAATTTAGTTCTGTTAGTAATATTTAAAGGATTTATATATCCTCAGTAACCCGCACTATATATATATATATATCAGTCTACTATATAAAGATACATTATAAAAATCGTATGTAAATGCTTTAAATCATGAATTTATTTTTGCTTAAATTTTTCTAAAGAATTTTCTAAAAATTGTAACGAAAGATTTATATTATAGTATATAGAATATTTTATTTACTGATTTATTAATAAGTTATATTTCAATAGAAAATTGTTAAAAATACGAACTTTTATTTTACATTGATTCACAATATAGACACGTAAGCATCGATAGATAAAATTCTTAAGGACTTTTATCGACAAAATAGTAAATGTTTAGTGTACATATTTTCATATATAATACTTACTTTAATGACTTATATACTTCTATATAACGTTCATATTCCAGTTGTTTCGAATTTATATTACATTCCAATTATTAATTTCTATGTGTTTAAAAGTAAAATTGGAAATATTGGAATATTAGTTTTGAGAATGTTGTATTAAGAACCAATCAGCTTTGATATTACAGCTGTTTTCAAGCTCAAAATCTTGTTTGGTCGAATAGATTATCTTTCATTCCAAATTTACTTCTACTACTATCAAGCTACCAGGTTTTGATTGCTAATAAAAAGCGGTTTACTAATTTCCATATGTATAAATAATTTTTAATAATTTATTAAATTTAATAATTTTAATAAACCTTCAGTCTCGATTCTTTGTAGCATTTCATTGCTATGCAAGCGCGCGCTCTTTACTCCAGACTTAACCTTTACTGAATTAACTGCCTTGCTTTGACAGCCCATTGGGTAGAAAGACAAGGGTTGATTACGCACTAACATTACTTGACTCTTCAGTTAATGGCCGGTACATTGAGCATTGTACGCACCCAACTTTCGATTAAGACACACCTCTACCGTGCCACTTCTTAAATGTAACGTCTTCACGTATACACTATTAATGCGCTAAAATACTTTCTGTCGATTCTATTTCAGAAATTGTTAGTAAAATTAAAATATCTCGTTAAGTAACTGTAAAAAGATAAAAAATTTAATTATTTCATTATTTTGAATATTATAAAATAAAATACTTATAATATTGTCCACTGTAATACTTACATATTCTAAGTTTTTTTTCTGTTTTAAGTTTCTTTTTACAACATATTATAATCATCATATGGAAAGATTTAAATTATAAACAATTAATTATACAAATCTTTGAAAATAAATTTTTATTTATATTTAAATAAGAAAAGTTATAATATTTGTTATAAGTGGTATGTTATAAAATTTTTAGTTTACAATATATAAAAATATCTTTATCAAGGTGTACAAGGAAAATATTTTTGTTTTTGTTATAATTAATTTAGCAATGGATTAAAATATAAAATTAATTTTTAATATATATTTGTTCGCATTACATAAATTGTTAAAAATATTCTCTTGAGGTGATATACGTATGTTTTAAGTATTGATATGTTTAGATAATATAATAATTATATTATCTTTTTATAAACATATATATGTACTTTTTTGTAGTAATCAACCTTTAAAAACCTTCCACCCTCTTCTTTTCTTACCGTACTTGAGATCAACATGAGTACAGAAAATATGTACGTAGCGGCCTTCTGAATTCAATCAGCCACTGCCTACAAGTTACATGAATGAAAAGAAAAAGGCAGAAGAACACTACAAGTAAATAAAATAAATCAGAAGTAAAAAAGAAATGAGGGATCGAAAAAATTAAAATGTAAACGAGAAAGAGGGAGATGAAAAGAAAAGTAACAACAAAAGTCGGGGCAAGCGCGTGCAATATCCTACACCTTTATCGTGCAGGGCAAAAAGCCGACACAGAAAATAATAATTTACAAGAGAGAGCATGCGCAAACGAAGAAATATCACCGGGATCGGGTTATCAGATGTTAGGATGAAGAGGGGAACAAGTTGGTCATGCACAGAATGAATACGCAAGGGATATAAATTAGATTTTCCGAAGTAGGAGAAAACTGTTACAGAAGGAAGAAGTGAGAAGAAAATGAATTATGAAAAAAACTATATCCTAGGCACTCACCAAATCCTTGCGTCGGGCCGCTTACTTAAGCGATTGTGGGTAGGTTTATGACTGCCATAACCGGTGTTTGGTTTGGTGTGATAAAGCTTCTCCGATTACAGCAAATAAACGTAATGACATTCTATATATATATATATATATATATAATATACACATATATACATATACATATATATATATATATATGTATATATTTATTTATCTATCACTTATATTTCTTTTCTTCCTCTATTGCTTTGATTCCCTCTTTTTTCTGCATTTAACCCACTCATTGGGATATGTCTCTCTTTACTTTTTTTGTGTATGAATAAATAGATTATATTTTACTATTATACTTTTCCAACATTCACACAATAAAATTGTGTATGCAAATATATATATAGTGCGTACAGCAATATTTTTAACTTAACTTATTTTTTTAATACACATTAACTACTTTCTTTGAAATTATACATATCATTATACAAATAAACAATTTTATGTAATCGATAATTATATAAACTAAATTTAATCAGAACAATGAAATAGGTATGAATGAGTTGTTGAAAATTTGCTATAAAATAGGCTATGGTGCAAGTCTGACATACCTAATGTTAATTCAAAGTATTAATTATCTTATAAATGTATATTGCTCTAAAGTCTCGCAATATAAATAAAAATAACTAAATATCCATTAAATCATTTCAGATGAAATTAATATATGTTCTTTTCTTAGCTTTAGGTTCTTCCTCACTTCTCTATCTCTCAATTTTTTAGTTATTCTCTTTTTCTTTTCATTCTTTTATGAAACTTAACGTTTTAATTCTTATTAATACAAAATTATACATTAATAGGCTGAAAAAAATATATATAATATTATTAAATACCGTACAAAGTAACAGAAAAAATAATTTTTAAAACGTATTATCTGAAAAATAATTTTATAATTGAAAAATTATAAGTTTCGTATAAATCGTAAATTTGGTTATTTATAAAACTTTTGGATTAAAAAAAAATCGATTAATTTTTCATTTATCAAAATATTTTCATTAAATCATAAGATTATTTAAACGTAAAATTAATATAAAATGTTTTCACTAACACAATTAAAAATATACTGCTTCATTTTGTTAATAACGTTAAAAATATGAAATTTATTAATTCTCGATATATTTCATCTGCAATTATATTTATTATATTTTTTAAAACTTTATACTGAATGAATTATGATATTTTTTAAATAATTTAAATAAATATTTATGATAACATAAAGATTGTTTAATAGAATAAATAATTCTTTCGATTTATTGTATTAGTATTATTTAACATTAATAATTTATTTATCATTTATACATATTTGAATTGAATATATAAATATAATATATGAATAAAAATATAAATTTTTAATCCTCGTTGGAAAATATTAAACAAAATAATAATACTAATATTAATCATAAGAATAAAGAATAACTATAAATCGATGTAAAATAAAACTCTGAAGTTACAAAGGTTACTATTTTTATATGCATTTCCATACTAATTATTCCTTATCAATCCATTTTGTAGCTTCATAAATATAAAAAAAAAATCAAGACTACATACAACATACATTGGGGAAGAATTAGTGTAGCGAAAACCATTCAGCATAAGCTGCTAAATGGTTCTGTTCTGTCTTTTCTCTGTAGCCTAGCCTTTCTCTCTCTTTGTATCTATCTATCAATATATTTATCTATCTCTTTTTCTTTTTGATATACGCATCCGTGTATTATCTAACACATTATCGTATTATTTAATCTTGCTATAATTTTTGTTCTTTTTCTATTTTTCTCTAAAAGAAAAAACAAGATCGAACATGCCAATAAAATAACGGGATCTACATACACGTGGCATTTATGTACGTGACACTTACACTACTTTTTATTTTCGTTCTTCTCCGCGCCATTCATAAAGTGCGCATCATCCATTCTGCAGAAAAACATGTCTACAGAAAATATGTGCTTCGGGGATCGATATCTTCTTTTTGATGTATATTTAAAGCTCTTTGCGATATCTAATAAACTATTACTAAATTTATACATAAAATGAAGATTCGAAGACACGTACAATGCTTTATCCAAGTTTGTTACTATAAAAATATATTGACAATATATGAAGTAGGTAAAATATGTCGGCACTGGATACATAGGTAATGTTATATGTATATATAAATATAATCAGTTATTATTTTTTGTTAATGTCATTTCTAAATAAATTAAATTACAATATTGATTTAATAATTCATAATCCCAACAAATTAAATTTTTTTATCATAGTACACATAATATATTATTTGTTTTATTAAAATAAAATTAGTTTTATTAAAATGAAGTAAGTAAACCTTGTGAAGTAAGTAAAGTTATGAAAGTAAAAAAGACTACTTTATATAGTTTATAAATACAGATACTAAGTAACGTAAAGGCAAATAAAATAAAAAATTAATATAAAATAGACATATAAAAAAGAACATAGTGAGATAATGATAGTGCAAGATGCGTTCTTGCTCTGTAAGATGTAATTTACTCGAATTACTGGTAGGCAGTCACAAACAGTAAATCATTCGTATGAGTCCTTTGACTCTATTCGCGCATGATATGCTAATAGATATAAACATGTGCGTATGCATTCTTCTTCGATACAACAATCTCGATAAATGTAAGCATTTAAGCTTGACAGATGATGTACTATTTGATTCTACATCATTGCTTGTATGCAAGCTTAGTAAGCAAAAAATGCGATTTAATTTGCTTTAGAGAGAATTTACGACCGTACAGTGATTTATTAAAACTCCTACGAAACTTTAAGTTTTTTATTTTGTCAAGTGATAGATCTTCGTTTATGAAATCTTTATTTATTAAAAGTAAAGGTTAACAGCAATTGTAAGCATGATACTATCTACGAAACTTGCTACGTTCTGTAATTAACTATACATTCATGAGAATTTAGATTATAAATTTTATCAAAATAGCTTAATTATGTATATGAAATATAACGATTCAAGATTTACATTACAATATGTCTTAAAAATACTTAAATATGCCAAAAATAAAATGAAATGTTTAAAAATTTACTTGAGGATGAACACATTCTATACACTATATTTGACATTACACCATAAAAGTTTTTTCAAGACAAAATATATATATTTTTACAATAATTTATTTGATTGTATAATAAGAACTTTAATATAAAATTTTAATAATTTTAATTTTTAATTATATATAATTTTTGACATATTTATATTTTCTTTTTCTTAGTTTCTATATAAGATATAAGTATATACGGAAACGATACACAAGACTGCCATTATCCGTCCCAGTTACTGTTTGAAATTTCGTGTTGCTATATTTCAATTTATTATATATTAATGGAGATACTTTTATTTTGATTTTAGTTATGTAAAAATAGGAACACTTGCATGGCTATGTTTTCAGAGTTCTCTGTGCCTATAGATTAAATATATTATTATATATATTAAAGGAATTCTATAAAATATTTTACTGTTTATGAATAATAATTCATAAACATAAATTAAATAAATAATTATTATGAATAATAATAGTAGTAATTAATTTTTAATTCAACAAGACGCCGCGACAAATTTAGAATATTTTAAAATTATAATAATATAATTTAAGGGTATTCTTAGTTAAAAATATTTGACATAGTGAAAATTGAGAAAATTCATAATAAATTTCTAAAACCATTACCGTCATACTTAGACACACTCAATATACGTGTATCCAACAACACTAGTATTTAGAGCCTGCCATTTTTCAATTTGAACAAAAAAGAAAATTTCAAATAACGCATGTGTTTACAGATACAAATACCACAATGTAAAATAAACAATATTTTAATTATATATTATATATATTTAATTACATAAATAATTATATATATGTCTTTCTTCACTTACAAATATTAGAATTAGTGTCTGTATGTTATGAGTGTGTATGAACTAGAAAGACTAATTAAAATATTAACATAAATATTTTGGAAATCGAAAATTTATTTAAATAATTATTAATATAAATTTAATATTTTATCAAAAGTATAAGTGGAAGTATAAAATTATAATAATATTTAATGCTAGTTAAATATAAAAATAAAACCATTCTTAAAGGTCGAACATTTTAAAAAATTTAACCATATAATTAATAACTATTATACTTTTATATTTTACACTTGGTAATTTTTAATAATAGAAATAATTTTATATTATGGAATATGATAAAATTATTAATAGACAAATTCTTCAATGTCTTTGTGAATATAGTGAATAACTATATTTCGTCCATATAAAACCATTCATAAATTTATAAATGAATAATTTATTATTATTTATTATTTAATGGATATAATATTCTTTAATACTTTAAATGATAATAAAATTTTTTATTATATTAATATAAAGATACTTATGATTTTAAATTATAAATGTATTTATTAATATTTTCAAATTAAGATAAAATTTTGATTCAATTTAAATAAAATAAATTATAAGAAAAAATTATACTATTAGTAAAATAGTATTACTAATAACATAGTAACAAAATTAAAATTATTCAATTGAAAGAAAATATATAAAGTATTTTACTTTTGACACTGAAAGTTTCAAGAAAAACTAATAACAAAACTAAAATATTATTTTTCATAAAGTATGACATAATTTTTAATAAATTTTCTTTCAATAAAAGTTTAAAGTTTAACATTTCCTAAAAATAATTCAACTAACATTAAATTTAATAATAATATTTTATTACAAATATAATTATTAATTAGGACTTTATTGTTGTAATAATTAACGTTGAAACATATTGAATTTGTAATCAATTATCTATCAGTTCACTTGAATATCTTGTTTTATAGAAAAAAGAGAAAAAGGAAAAAGGTAGTCGAAGCTTTGGTAGATTTTTGAACGAATGTCTGCCATGTTTCACAACTGAAGGAACGAGTAAACGAAGGAACAAGAAAGCAAAGAAACGAAGGAGCGCGAACAACGCGGGGTCAGTCAGGTCAAAAAGAACGTCATGGCGCACTCCTCGCCTATGGCGGACCATCCATGGCTGGTTTTTCTTCCTCTTTTTATTGCTCTCTCCCTCTCCGACGTTCTCTCTTTCGTTATTCGAACCGTTTACTAACTCCTCCATACGCTTCATCTTTTCGTATGTACATATACTGTGCATGGCTTCCTTCGTGATCATCATAAAGATATTGCATTGTGTTTATTAGCGTAGGTCTGAAGGCCTTTAGCAATTCTTGTTCACATATGATAGCTTTCTAATATTTTAATTTTATTGATAAATTTGAATATTCTTTAGAAATATTTTGAGTTTTTATGATACACATTCGTATGTTATACATTAAAAAAATATTTTTTAATAAGAGATATTCAATATATTCAATGATCATCTAAGAAACATTTTCTCTAGGGACAAAATAATAACATTGGATAAAACATATCATAAAAAGTTACTGGGTATTGTCTTATTAAATATTGGAATTTTTTACGTTATTTTCATTATTTACAAGAGGTGATTATAACTATATTGATTATAAATATATTATAAATACCGTCTTTAAATTTTTGTGCTCCTAAAACAATTAATATAACATTTAACAAAACTAGATAGAATAAATTTAACAAAAGATAGAATAAAAATAAAATTAAAAAAATTGTATTAATTTATGTATGGTAACGTACATGTACATAATTAAAAATTCCTACAATTAATGTTATGATTTTTCAGTTACTCAAAATTATACAGAGAGAAGCTTATTTAAATAGAAAGCACATATAATTTATTTTTTAAGATAAAATATTAAAAGCTTTACAAAAGTTTGTACCGAAAATGATTAACTCAAGATCATATCTTTACAGTGTTTCACAAAATGATCTTTGAATAAGATTGCATCTTTTATATGTTTTAGATAAATTAATAATATAAAACGAACGATTTCATGGCATTTAAAATCAAAGCATTAACAATAAGTCAGTAATGAGTTATTCATTTGCAGAGGAAAAATTCCATTTTGAAACAATATTAATGGAAAACTTGAATTTAAACTCTTCTTGCGTTACTATGGAATGAGTGACTAGATAGATATGTATACATCCATAATGTTTATCATAGATGCATCTTTTCTCTTCGTTTCTTTCTATATTATCTCAAAGGCTATCGGCGTTAGCTACGTAAAGTGATCCCCGACAAGGGCAAACCACTTCCTTCCTCTGACTACGCGACCGATGTCGACGCTATCTTCGTTGACTGGCGGATCCGATGACTGGTTTGAGGTTGAAAACGAGGAAGAGAGGGAGAGACAGAGAGAGAGAGAGAGAGAGAGAGAGAGAGAGAGAGAGAGAGAGAGAGAGAGAACCAATGATGAAAATTACAAAAGAGGAAAGGATGAAGAAAGATAGTAAAAGTTTCGCACATAATGGCGTGGGAAAGGATTGTGTGATTATATAAAGTGCAATGTGCCGTGTTCAATACTCTTTAGGCGTCTATGACATCGTAGTTCTTTTTTTTTCATATTGTTGTATCATAATATTATCGTTTTTACTTTTTGCACGAATTGTATCTGTGAAAAATAAAATTGGTATCAAATTAGTAATGTATTACAAATATTCACGATAAATAAGAACTATTAGTAAGTTAGACATTAGATTCATTATATTCATTTTCTTAACTTTCAATGTTTCTTTTATCCCCACTTTTGACTTGTCTACGCAATTAATACGATATGAAGGCGCGACAATAGCGGCACTTGTTAAACACATCAATATAGCCCAAGAATGTATATAAGCATGTGTATGCAGAAAGTAAGGGAGAAAAGCATACTGAAACCCTATCGTATTCCGCCAGATTCTTTCGTGGCTAGATTCATTATTGAATTCTTCCTTTTTTCAAGCCGTTTCACATCTTCTTGTTCCTTTTTCTACTGCCTCTGTATACATGTGCTCACTAGCGTTCAGTTTCTCACTCATTCATTTTTTCGTTTTCATTTTCTTTAGTCATGTGGTTCATTGGGAAGAAATTTGCGTTCAGATGTAGACTGATAAGTTAGCAAAAGATAAAATTTAATTAGCAACTTAAGATTGCATTATCAATATTTAAATATTTAAATATCAATTATCAATTGAATTTTCTTATATAGAAATTTAAAAAATGTATTTAATTACATCTAAAAAAACACTTTCCTTTGAACTATAGGTATTTTTTTAATAATTTGTTTTCAAAATATAATTGCAATATTTCATATATATTAACAACGTGTTATTTATTAAATTAATTAATAAAATAATATATTTATGATTTGTGCGCTAGACTCAAATGTATGATTTATAAATTAAAAAAATTATATCTCGTAATAAATTATAAAAAAATAATAAATAGTTTTTTTCTTAAAAACAAAGGACCTAGTGGAACAAATTTATTAGTGAATAGTAGTAAAAAAATATATCATAAAAACTTTCAGTACAGTAAATGTCTCTCTTATTCTTTTTTCTTTCTCTCTATGTCTATTTCTACCTTTTTCAGTGTCTTGTCCTAGCTTCTGGCTTCAGGTATAATTTATTTCTTCTCTTATCTAGCAAAAGCTAAATCTTGCACTGCCATTAATTATATTCTTGAGAGGAAGAAAGAGTGTGACTAGAAGAAGGGTAGAAGACCTCATGCTGTAGTAGTGTACGTCATCCCCTTTCGCAGAATTATGTACAAAAGCTTGAGAATCGAAACAGTTGTGTACAATAAATGTTTTTCAAACGTGTTTATATTTATTTACTATGTTTCTGATTTCGCTCATTACAATATTAATAAACTAATTAATAAATTTGAGTGTTAGATTCAAATGATATGTTTTGTCAAGTAGCACAATAACGACAGTGTTTCGAATGTACTTACATATTCAGATACATGCTGATACGTATAGGAGACAGTTTAATAAATAATTATATCAATTATGATTAATAGAATTATATTTTGCAGAATTTGAGGTCACAGGGGCTTGTGTATATTTATCCTATTTATGTAGCCAAATCAAATTAATAAAACTATTATTATTACTTGCATTACTCTTTTCTTTATATTACTTTCTATATTTGGTAGGATGAATCTTCTCGTATGTGTGTCTCCTTCTCTCTCTTTCAGTTTACAGCAGCATTATCTACTTAGATTTATTCAGTACTAATAGAAATCCATATATCTTGCTTATATGTTCTTATGTTCTGATTTAACGAAATGTTTTGGAATAATTAATTTACAGTGTCGTTCATTGTAACGTGATGCGTTTTTGAAAGTAATTTATCTTCTCAACTAATTTTAGAAAGTATTAATTATATAAAATGATTGTAAAAATTGTTATTGTTGTATGTTGTTAATTATTTGATTTTGTTTAATATCCGTCTTGAAATTATTATTTTATTTCCATTATTAGGGCTATTTAAACAATTTTTTTAAATAGAACTTAAACTCGCAAATATATAAAAATTACTTCAAGTACCTTAATATTATTTAGTAATATGATTTAAATAAAATAATTAAATACAGTTTATCATATTACAAACTGATTTAAACATAGATTTTCTAATATTAATACATATATACATTGAAGCAATAGGAAATATGAGTAAATTAAATAAATCGTATGTCGCAGAAAAATTATAAATTTAGTTTTATTTTAAATGAGCTTATTTAAATTTAGAATTTCATAAATTTAAGAATAATTATAAATTAAGCTTTATTTTAAATAAAATTTTCTTTATATATTTTGTATATGCTCTCTCTCTCTCTCTCTCTCTCTGACAATTTCTATTTGGTGTTGAAAATCATAATGGTAGAATGTTTAAAGGATTAAACGTTTTGTTCGAAGAAGTAGTTTAATGTTCGGTAATTGAAATAATACGATAAGGACTATTTTCTTGCAGTTTTCCTTAATCGTGTGTGTACATTGTTTGCATAGCCGTTAATACATATATTAATCATATATTTTGTAGACATAAACATATGAAAAATACTCTAAACGTATAGTGACCAATTTTGAATATTCATATATATCAAATTAATTTCGAAAAAATAAGAATGGCTTTTCAATGTGTTCGTACACTCTTAACATATAATTCGAGTGCTTTTCACGGGTACCGATGTGTTAGATACGCGTTTCTTTTATACTCACGTGATATCTCATGCAAGAACCAATTTTTTTTCTTCCTTATTCCACTAACCGTCTAATGTATGCATATGAGTACAAAGAAAAAAGATGAATCAGTTCATATTTAGCTATCATAGATAATAAAATGATCGCCAGTTCAAATATTACAATGCTAAACAATTCATAAGAGTCTTTAAGGTAATTATGAAGAAATATAAGGAAAATATGTTTAATAATTTTTAATAAGGCGGCTAGAATAAAATGATAACTGCAAGATCCGCATCAAGTTTCCCATTTAATTGGAGTTTCTGTCATCTAATGCTTCTTATTTTCTACTTATGGATTGCTAAAAATTTTCGTTAACTCTCAAGTACTTTTTTAGATTGCAACATTATTAGTTCTGTTAAATATTATAAACCAGTTACTTACATACTTTAACACATAGATTATCTCACTATGTAATTGTCATATTTTTTCTATATCTTCATTAATTTACATATCTTTGTTAAATATTTAGTTTTGTAATTAAATACTCAATCGGTTATTATATAACTATTAAATAATAAAAATATTCATTTGTACTTGATCTACCTGCTTAATAAATGCCATTAAACTATATGTTAATGAACTTTATAGTAACTTTCGATTTTATGTGTAAAACATACGTTTAATTAATTTTTTTATTTTGAACAATTTCATATACTACTGTTTATTATTATATCATTGACTAAATGGTTTGATAATTGATGATGATATTATACCTGTAGAAATTACTATATACCTCCTGTAAGATCAAAAAGTTGTCGGTACCACTATTAAAAAACTGGAAAGAATATAGATTATTGAGAAAAATAAGAAACCCTATAACAAATGAATTTTAATTGAAAAACTATTGAGTTATCAAAGGATATACGTCAAAATTTAATTAGATTGTATTCAAGTTTAAATATGACATGTCCTGATCTCCGATCTCATAAATTTCTATCATAACTATTTGTCCGCCTCAATCATATTATTATTTTCGCATAAACTGTAACAAACATGTTAAATGTTCAGAATAATGATTTGCTAAGAGCATCCATTTGCTTCAATTTTCTTCCATCATTATCCACCTTCTCTTTCACTCTGTTTTTTTACAATTGTTTTTTGTTTTATATATTCCTGTAGTATCTCTATTTTTATATGTTATCCTCTTTCTGCAAATAAGCTTTATTTTTTCTCTTGTAGAAAACGGTTCAATATTTATAGTCGAAAATATACTCTAATATTTTTAAAAGAATGTTTAAATTCAATTTCAGTCATTGAGTTATCGGTTGACTCAATCTACTATTTAAAAAATAATAATATATTAATTTATTATTACTTTATAATACATAATATATTATTGCTATTTATTACCAACAATATATTCAAATATTATTAAAAAATTTGGATAGTGAATAGCAAACATCGCGAGCCACTAGATTTATTTGGGGTGGGGGGGGGGGCGTCATATACAGTGAGATTGAGAAAGCAATGTATGTCTAATTAACGGGGAGGCAACGATTGCTTCATTAGAATAGCTGATATATTCCTTCTGATGATCTCAACTTTAAGAGACTGAGTCTGCTTCCCGATGCATACTACCGACGATCAGAACACCTCCAGATCCAGTCTACTTATGCACTTAAGCAAATTAACAAATTATGTAAAGTGTAATGAAATTGTTGTGGCTTTATGAGAAGCTTTATTTATACGAGTCATTGGAAAAATATATTAATAACATATTTAATAACATTAATAACATATGATGATAATTACTCTTTGTCCAATATTATATGAATAAAGGATCAGAACAATTCATCTGGAAAGCAAAGTAAAAAGTAGGTTTTATTTTGTTTAAGAAGTGAAGTAAAATAACGTAAAATTTTAGTCAGTTAAAAATGTAATCATAAAAGTGAATATTATGAATAAATAAACAAAAAATACAAATAAAAATTAAACAAAATTATGAAGAACAATAAAAATAAAAAGAAAAGATTAGCAACAAAAGAGAAAAAAACTTATCATGAAATGCAAGTGACTAAAATTTCACTTTCCTATTTACAACTTTATACACGTGCACACATTGCAATGGATATTACAAGTATTACTATACACCAGAATTGTGGAACAGAACTCATTCCAAAAAACGTGCTCTATTTGGTCGCCTCTCTCTCTCTCTCTCTCTCTTTGTATCTATTATTTACAGTCTTATATATTTGAGAGATAAAATATATATCTCAAAAAGTTAATTACAATAAATTGTAAGCTAATTATAGTAACCTTGCATAATTGGGCATTGTCAACTCAATTTTAGTCAATATCTAAGCTCTACTTGTTCTCTATAAATGAATTAAAGTGGGACAAAAGCAAAAAATATAAAAAATATATAAACTTCATTATTTATTGCATCCATCAATTTTCTTATTCTACAATAATGATAACAAAATCGCTTTGCAATTAAAATTATTAAATTTTTAGAACAAAGAATTCTATTAGATGAAATATAATAAACAAAAATAAATATATAATATACAAGAAAATATATGGAACTTTTAAAATACTTTTAAATTTTTAATGTAAATTACTCAATAATTAATAAAAATTTTAATAATAAAATTAAGTATATACATATCTATTGTTTTATTTTAAAAAATAATTGAAAATATATACAATATAATAAATAAGAATTATAAGAATAATCTTTATTATAAAACTATTACATAAACACTTTTTTCTTTACGATTGATCAGATACACACACATACAAGAGAGAGAGAGAGAGAGAGAGAGAGAGAGAGAGAGAGAGAGAGAGAGAGAGAGAGAGAGAGAGAGAGAGAGATAGAGAGAGAGAGAGAGAGAGAGAGAGAGAGAGAGAGAGAGAGAGAGAGAGAGAGAGAGAGAGAAGGGAAAAGGCGGTGAGGTTAAGAAAAAGAAAAAATTTAAGAAATAAAGCATAAAAATTAAGAATAACAAGATCGGCTTAGGAATGTTAGGTGGATATACCGGCGTCATTCCTCATCGGGGTGTTTCTGCGTTCCCATCATCGACGCACACAGTAATTAATTTAAGTTTTTGTTCGCTTGTGCGATTTCTTCTGCTGTCATTGCTTTAGACTTTCTTAAAAAATATTTATAGATACGTATGCTTATATTCGTAATCTTCTTCGAAAAGCTCAGAAAATGTGCTGAAATAAACGATAAAACAAAATGGTATTCATATATAATTATAATATAAAATGAGTGTTAGCATATGAGTTTATGCAAAAGCAATAATGTATGAATATATAAAAATTAACACTTAAAAATAAATAGTATGATATTAGTAAGCACATCTATTTGATTAACTTACAATAAATTTATCTGAAATTTAATAAGGAAAAGTTAAATACGTGAAATGTACACGGTATAAAAGGAAGTATTACTTTTTAGTTATGCTAAATAACTAAGAGCGAATTAATGCATCTCTGGCATTAAAAGAAATAAACATAGTAGGCAGAAAATTGTGTTATCTTGGCGCGTTTTCGATCTCAGCACGCACAGAATCATTTAATCATATATACATAAACAGCGGCGGTGTCTGATTTTTAGTCACGCGCATTACTTTATTCCGCCCTCATATTAGAACTTGGGATCGCGCTAGCAGTACAACAATCTCGTTTAAAGTCAACGTCATCTACATATACGCATAGTCTCTTCGTCCTGTTAAGTGACTTTTGCTGTTTCGTTCCTTCTCCCTTTTCTCCTTTTTTACTTTCCTCGCTTTCGTGTTTTGTTTTGCGTGTACGTAAATTTTGATAGGTATTATTCGAAGTGATTGATGAGTGAGTAAGCACTCGAGCGCGTGGGACTTGTATTATAAGTGTTGGCGCGCTGCCCGGCCGGACGGAAATTGAATGATAAATATCATAAACTCGTTTGCGCAAGATTAATCATTTTCTGGTCCTGTTTCTTATATACTATGCTTGCTTTTAATGCAATCGATTTTTAACGTCGTCAAAGAGCAACTTTTCCATTTTATGCTTTATTTCTTCATCATTTAAATGCATTATTTTTAATTTTACAGCTTTTGAAATGTTAAATTTTCTTAAACTTTATTACAATTGCTATTGATATTCTAAATATGCATTCGTTATCGATGAAAAACTATTTTCACGTAAGTAATTATAACTCGATACATTATAAATAACCACTTAGCAATATATTTCTGTTAATCTTTGGAAATAAACGTAATTTTATATTAATATGTATTTTAAGAATATGAATTAATAATAATAATACATAAATTAATATTAAAATATAATATATAAAGGCATGTACTAAATATCTATGATAACATTGAAAATATAAACACGTGTTTTAATACAAAAATATCAAGTATATTTCTTTTAAGAAACTTTATAATGATAATTTATAATCATGACTATAATAATAAGTAATATAATCTTATTTTCTATTTATAGATTTTTAAATGCTTACATATTAGTAAGTATAGATCTTCATTTTAATTGGCGTAAATATAGACAATTGTTTATAAATTATACACATTAAAATTCTGTATTAATATTTATTCTTGGTTCTATATACATCTTGAATTATATGATAATTTCGATAAAAAATTATTAATATGAATTGAAATAAATTAAAATAAATAAAACTTAAAATTTTAAAAATTATATTTCAATACACAGAAGTATATAAACGAATTTTGTTTTATTTGCATGTTATTTACTTTATTACGACTGCCAATTTATAAAATAAACTTTATGTTTTGAAATTAATAGTTGTTTGGCTTAGTAAAAAATGTATTTTTTATAATTTACCTACAAAAATGTTGTAGGTTTGGATCGCACTAAAGTTGTTAATGAACCCGATAAACGTACTCGTCAGGAAAAGGACAGAACACGAGGTTGCTAATGATAACAAGTCTCCGAAATAGAATGAGAAAAACACTTATGAATCAAGAATAATATTCATTTTTATATGAATTGCTCAGAATCATTTGCTTTAAGGCTTTGTAGATATTATTAACGAATTACTTTATTTTTTGCGTTTTGCTTTTATGTAAAACAAAACTTTCTTGTAAGTGATAATTCTATGCTTAATTTTTATTTCTACTTTTTCTTTGCTTTTTTGTTTTATTTTTATTGATAAGATTTACTAAGACAGTAATTTGTAAAAAAAAAAACAATATAAAATAAAATCAGTTTTTGTACATTGGATGTTAATTTTTTTACACATTTAAAAATAATTAGTAAATCTGGATATAACACAGATGTTTAATATAAACATGCACATATACAAAATAAATTAACTATTGATTTAATAATATAGAAAATAGTAATTAAATGAAATTACGAAGACTAAACAGATTTATAGATCAGAATAATGAATCGCACACATATACTATGGGATTTTTCAGTCACACTTGGTCTAACAATATAATTTTACTTTTTAATTATTTATTATGAATGTATCAATTATAAAATTAAATTAATCATACTATTAGTATTCATTCTATTTTTGTACAATTAGTTAAATGTTAAATGTTTTTGCAATAAAAAAATTAATTTAGAGTATATCTTAATTAATAATTTAAATTAATAATTTAAATTATTAATAAAATATGTTATTTTTAAAAAAGTTTCAATAAATCTCTAAGTAATATAATAATAAAATAATATAACTTATAAAGCTACAAATTAATTAAGTAATTTGTTATTGATATATATGACGCAAAAGTAGTTACGCATTTTCAAAGCCACAACAAAACTCCAATGAATGATCAACACCTTTTTGTAGTAATACATCGATCGATTGGATTAATCAAGCGCTTGTTTATTATTTATGCAATCCATAGAATTCAACGTTCCTTCGTCACGAATAAGCTTATATAGTTTACAATCGACAGCATTTCAGCCTGCGTGGAGTTCATAACAAGCGTCAACCAATGTCGAGAATCCGATACTCTTAAGATGCAAACGTACCATATTTTCCTTTTTCATTCTCATTAGCTTATTTTGAAAATTAAAATGAATGATTTTTATATATTGCTTAATGTTTAAATTGTATTAACACTTTAATTTGTATTTAAAAATATTAAAAAAAACAAAATAAAAACAGGATTTTTGTTTTTAAAATTTCATGATGTCAGCATATATGAGCTATACTCTCAAAATACAAATTATCCTACTAGTCGAAACAATGTTATAAACTCGATGAAGAACTATAAGATAAAATATACAAATAATTTTAGAAAATCAGGAAATTTGAATTTTTCTAAAAAAAAAACGAGTAGAATAGGACGTATGAACATTCTAAAACTGATAATGTTAAAATTTTATAAATTCGTAAAGAGAACAAAATACTAAAAGATGAACTCTCATACCCTTTATTGATTGTCTTACTGGACATTAAATATTTTTGTATTATCCTTCTTTCGCATTTAATAACACCAATAGTGTCGCTTTTTATTATAGGTTTAAAAAGTATATGTGCACGTGGCCTCGACACGCATACCAGAATTCTAATCATTTTGTAAGGCTTGAGGGGGAGTAAAGAAAAACGTCGACTAACAGCTGTCGACACCCAAAGAAAAATAAGTTCATTTTTGCGCATACGTGTGATCCATAGTAAAACTGTCGCTGTCGTTTAAAGTGAACAGCGGATTATTGTCGAGTTGCGGTCAGTCAGTTCACCGCCATAGTGTCCGGAAGGTCAAGGAGTCGTTTTTCGACCGCAGCAACTTCCTTTCCGACAATTTTAAACTTCACGGGCAAACTCCATTAGGGTGACTAGAATTCCATCAATTGCTTCGTTCAGCTACAGTACCGTGATGGTACATAAGACTAAACAACGAACGGTCCAATCAGTCACGGGATACGTCTATTTGCCCAACAGATTTATTCTTCTCTCTCTCTCTCTCTCTCTCTCTCTCTCTCTCTCTCTCTCTCTTCACCGATACTTCAGAGAAAATAGTTTATTTTCAAGGTAGCAGTGACCTTGCTTATTGGTTATAGCAACAATTGCCTTTACTAAGAATACTTTTTTTTGACATGGATAGTGTCAATTTTTAACGCTTCACCGATAGCCTTTTGATTCGTCTCAGCATTCCCGCATTTTGAGTATATTCTGCCCACTTTCTCAACATTTCTAAAAAATATAAAATAGGCCAGGATTTCATATGAAGTGAATTGTTCTTTACTTTCATTGCCTGGTTTCTTTACTTCGTTTTTTATTTTGTTATATCTTTCCGTTTATATTTTCACAATTCTTGTATCTTCAAGGTCTATGTGCATTTTACAACTATATTTTAATATATATATATATATTTAGCAATTTATTAAAGATTTAACGAAACTTTTACATTAGTGTAAACATTTATTTACTATATTTCACGCAATTAATTATTTATTTAATCATTTTAGAGAAGACTTTAATAATTAAAAATATAAGTAAATGACTATCTTTATAGTTTTCCATCATTAGTTAATGCAAATATTTGAATATGTCATATAAGTCTTACTGAAATAATTAAAAATAGTTAAATTAAAATATTATATTATGAATTATTAAAAATTAATTCTAATTCGTAAGGGAATTTAATTGCTTAAATCATTTTAATAATTTGAGCAATATGAAAAATGAAAATTGAATGAACTTCTCGAAACTTTTGGAAACTTAACTTATTATATCAATATAAAATTTAGATATGCATAAAAGATAATCTCGGTTAATAGTAAACGTTAAATAACTGCTATTAAACAGATTTAAAAATAGATACTATTTTATATATTCGTCAAAGTATCTGGAACTATGAGAAAAATCAGACAAATTGTAAAACAAGGTCAACGACGCACCGCGCTTTCTAAAATATACTGTGCAATATATACGTTGCATAAAAAGCTTACCTTGCATACGTCATTCTTTCAACGGAAAGCTCTTGGTGCATCTTCAGTCATAAATCATGGCTCAAAAGTACAAGCGGTATCCGTCTCTTCTTTTTTCCATAGTCTTGGAAAACACAAGCTCACACTCATTAACAATAGATCGCACCCGTTGAGCGAACAGAAGTATAAATGGCACCGATGGGGAAAGATATGGAACAAGCTGAGAAGCCGCCTCTTTTAACTGTCCAACAGCAGCTAGTATTTCACGACTTTCCCGGGGGGCTAATGCGGCTTGTCTCCGGGAATCTGTAAGCAGATATACTAGGACATAATAGGCAGATAGCCGACCCAACAGAGAGCGCGACTAATGGAAACGCACAAATATTTCAAACGTCGTTCTTGTCCTATACACATTTGCTTCTAAGCCGACTTTGTCAAAGTTAGTTGAGCCTATATCCTTGATTTGCCTCTTGTTTTCTTTGCATTCATTCACTTGACGTATATACTACTACAACGCATACTAGTAAAATACTTAAAAACTTGTTGAAATTTAGGATGAAAATTTATCGTATATAAATTAAACATAATTTTTTAGACTCTCAGGGGTTTAATTATGCGTTTAACGAAAATAATATTATGAAGTTAGTATATTTATATTGAATAACTAAGTTTATTATTCAAAAAATATGTGATATTCTTAAACATTGAAAGAATTGTTGGCATTTCTTAAATAATACAAATTATTTTTTCATCATATAAATACGAATCAAATATTTTAAAAATTAATAAATTTAAATATTTCGGTTACTGTTACAACATATTTCCCTTAAACATTAATATTTCTATATTTTTATTTTTTTTTTTAACTCTTTAAACGTAGTTTTTGTATAAATTTAACGAAGGTAAATTATATTATTATATGGGTTTTTTTTCTTGCTAACTTATAACAATGCTGATAAAAGGTTCTTTAAGTAAGTCTTTCACGATTAACTGCTAAACATTAAACGAAAACCGTAAAAGATTCTGCAACTAACCAAAAACACAAATTAAAATTTTTTTAGCCTATAATTTGAATATCTCTACTAGTATAGATGGAGTCGTATTTTATTTTTCTTTAAACTTTAACGGTTCAAATTAGTTATTTTTAATTTAAGGCTAAATATTTCATATGCTTATAATATATTATATGAATATATAGTCAAAAAGAAGTTACTTTTAACTAAAAAAAAAATTATAGTAGAATGTAGTCATTGCAAGTTTTAGCAAATAGCATCTGTAAAAATGTAATTAAATTTATCGTATGAATTCATATGGTTATAACATGACTTTTTTAAGCTCACCTTACTATAGTACATTTGTTATGTAAAAAACGAAATTTTAATTTTGATGGATAGGTAAAACAAATTTTCCATATTTTAGTGTTTAGTAAATATATTTGGGACAGACTGTTAATTGGCTACGAGAATAAGAGGGTTTCTTTTTCCATTCGAAGGGTTTGTACTATTTACCAGTGGGCGTCAAATATTTGGATATTAGGTTTCTTCCAAAGTGGAGTTTCCGGTAATGACTGGTCTTTTTTTACAATAGAAATTTTGTAGTAAAAACGATTTATGTTTTCACTTTGTCGGCATTTTAACAGTTTAAAATACAATGTAATGTTATTTTATTTATAACTTTTTATTTATAAACATGAAGTATATTATCGAATTGAAACGAATATTAATTAAGTATTAAATAAATCATATAGTAACAGCATAAAGTATAAACATTCAAAAAAATATATATAATAGTTAGTTTTACATAAATGGATGGATTTTAGAATAATGAAAATTGAAAAAATGAATTATTAAAAAATAGGAATTATTATAACGAAGTTCATATGAAAATGCTATATCAAAGTTGGAATTTGCAATTTTCGGCAGATAGAAAGTTTCCTCGATGAAATTTAATAAAAATCACGAGTTTATCCCATGTACAAGCATTCACAAGAGTTCTCGCGCGGTTACTGTTGGTGGGGCTCAATCTCATCTTCAGATAGGTGACTTGGCTTATCCAACCGTCCTTCATTTCACTTACGCTTTGCTTATATGCACAGACATTTTCTTATCAAAATTGGCAATACACACGCAAAAAGTAAATCTATTAACGACGCTGATTGAGTGTTAATTCTCTAATTAATTCAGTAATCAATTAATTATCTCCTTCTTACCCGATTGCATTTAATTTATTATCTTCTGTCTTTGTCTCTTAAATATATTTTTTTTTATTTAAACTTCTTTTATTTTTTTCGGTGCAATATGGATTTTATATTCTTATTTCTTTTGTATACAATAGCATACTCCTTTTATATTTTTCACTATTTTATTTAATAAAGTACTTAAAGGAATATAATACAGTAATTATAACTAAATTACAATAATTAATATAATAAAAAGTCTTTTTATTTTAAATTGCTGCTCAATATTTTGTATCCGAATATACGATAATAATTTAAAAAATTTATAATTAAAAAGATAAAATAAAAAATTCATTACAAATGCACACTTTTATTATCTCTTTCTTACTTACATTATTTTAAGAAACTAAAATTATTTTCGATATTATTAATAATTTTATTAAGTATTAAATATATAAGTAAATGACTCTACATTTAAATAAAGAAGTAGCATTGATATTAAGAAGCCACACTTTCTATTTGAAACAATTATAAATGACCTATTAAATAATTAATAAAAGAAAAATATTTTATAAACTTTGAAATACTGCATATGTGTTTAGATTTTATCAGATATTTATTTCTGTAATATACCAAATTGTATATTTGTCTCACTGTAGTATAGTAAAAACAAATTCTCTTTCTAGTTAATAATTTTAAGCGTCAATAATAGCATATTACGATATGTGATCGATATACGTAATAAAACGCATAATAATTCCGCAACAATAATTGAATGGTTGCGTCGGTAGCAGTTTCAGATCGATGTACATGCATCCAAGACTGAATGCTCAACTTTTCATTTTCTCCAACTTCGTTTTCTTTAAAATTATAATTTATGGTATCGAATACATGTAGCTCGCGCATGTTATTGCGTTCAAATATGTTGTTCAGACTTCGCACAATATGTATATTGGTTAATATATTATATTTATATTCGTCTGATTATATTGTTTTTCCTATTTTGAAAATAAGTACCTAATAATATCTTCGTCAGTATTATATGTTTTTTCCAGCTGGATTAGAAAAAAGACTGCATGCAAATCTACTTTTTTAAAAACGTTTCAAATGTTGTAATATATTTATTTAAATTCTCTCTTCAACAAACAATGTGTTTAAATATATATTTTGAAAGTATTTATGAGTCAATAATAATAAGTACAACAGCATAGAATTTATAAAAATTATATTCTAGTTTTTTTACTTAAATACCTTTATATCTAGAGACTCAGAAGAATAAAATATATCATAAAATATAAAATAAAAATTAATTTGATAAGTTTCATTTCAATATATGAACAATTTACTTTATAGCGTATTCATGATAGTGGATTTATAGCGTATTCATGAGTAGTACGATTAACTAATGATAACATATTTTACTATATTAATAACTAATACAAGAAATTCACACTAGAAAGAACATCAAAGTTTAAGATTATGAATGCAATAATAAACAATTACAACTTATAGATTTTAAGTAACAATTAAGTATAACTCCTCTCTCATGCTAATTTCAGTTACAGAAGTTTAAATCAGATTTTCACATATTGTATGTGATCCAAAAAAAGACACGTCAAATTAATTTACTCATCTTTTTCTCTTCCACAACTCGTATATTTCGACTATTGTTTTATTTATAACAAAATCGAATTCAGCATCGAGGAAGTTCTAGTAATTTTTAAAGCTAATGAATGTGTCTTAAATCATGATAATGTTCTGTATCTTCATTTTTTGAAGATTTTGAATTATTTTCAATAATTAGAATTATTATTCACAATAAAATATACAAAGTTGTAGTATTATACGTTGTTTTCATTAATTATAGTTTTTTAATAGTTAAATCAGAATATTACCGGCATTTCCAAGCATACTATATTATTTTTAATTCCAATGCACAGCAATAGTAAACTAAAGATATGTTACAAATTAATTACATTATTCATCTAACAATACAATTCTAGATTTTCCATTTTTTTTTATAAAGTGAAAATGAAAAAGAACTTAAAAATTGTAATGGTGTCAGTGACAATTGTACAATCATTTATATTCAACATAAGGAGGATCCTTTAGCTATGTAAATAAAACATCGCTGATATTTTCAGATGATGGATGCGAAGAGATTCTTTAAACGTATTGAACCTGACCGATTGAGTAACGCGCACAAATATGCATGCGCGAGTGCACTCACGACAAGATACACACTGACACGACTACCTGTTGATCGTTTGCTTCACTATCTCCTAATGTGCATGGCTCAATTATTGGTTTGCTTGCATAGTGATTTTGATGTCTTGATTCACAGCGTGATCACGAAGCAGTATACAAAAACGTGTTGCAGATCACCGTCAAGAGCCGAAGCATCGCGCGCTCTTGTAATTGGTTGAGTTAAACATATGACGATATGATGAGACAACCGATTATTAGAAAATCAGAGAAAATATTTTTACATGTTATACATAGTTAATTATATATAATTCATTACATTAGTAATTATTACCATAATTATTTTACTCTTTATCTTCACATTTACTAATAATAGGCAACGTATATTATTTTTATTATTAGTTGCTTATTTAACAAAATTATAGAAATTTATTCAGTTTAGTGGCTCTTACTTAATAAAGCATCATAATTCTGTCTTATAGAATATCTATAAATAAAAGAATCAGTGGCGAAGTTAAAGTAAAGTGTAGAAGTAAATGAAAAAAAGTAGAATCTACTTTTTATTTACGAGAATGCTGAATTTGATAAATGTTGACAAACTTCAGCATGAAAAATAGTACAATTAATAATAAAAACCATTATATTAGATTGAAAAAGTCTGAGTGTATATAAAAAGTAGAATAATATGATATACAGTGAAGAAATTAGAAAGAGAGGAACAGAAGAAATGGTTGAAATCGAGTGAGCGAAAAAGGGGCTGGTCGTAGGTGTATCTAATCTGGGCACTTTGGGACGCCTTATGAGTAGCTGTGTTTAGCTTGAGGATCGTGTTAAGGGGATTTACATTCATTTCGATCCTAATAACCCGATCCTTGATCCTGGCCGCGATTGAAAAGACGATATCCTACTACGCCAGCTTGGAACTCGACCGTCCCCCCCTCCCTTTTGTCTCTCTTACTTCAACCTCACTCTTTTCCTTGTTTATCTCTATTTTTTTATCCGTTCATTCTATTTATGTTCTATATAGATATGCTAAGCTGTCTATTTCGTTTTAAAGGCCTCTGGTCAGAATCTTTCGTTTAGCTTTGTAAGTACTGGCGATTTATTGCCGAACACTCTATCTTAAGAAACTGTCAAATAAAAAAGAATTTTATGGAGTATACATGTACATGGAAATAAGTCATAAGGAAAAATATGGATTTGGTAAACTAAATTGATTAATGATTAAATAAATGAACGTACATAAAATTATTTAATAATAAGAAAGCTTGTAATAAGCTAAGCTTGTGATAAGCTTGTGATAAGCTTGTAATAAATAATAAGAAATCTCTAAAAAACTTTAGTCAAGAATTTAGTTTTTGATTAACTGATAATTTCATTTTGAATAAAATTAAAAATTGAAATAATATTATTGCATAATCTATAAATATTAGTTTTAAAATATAATCGAATTTACAATAAAGAAACAAATTACGTTGAGCAATCTATTAAATACTAATAACATGCCCAATAGTATATTAATTTTCTTGTGCTATTATATTGTGTTATATTAATTTCAAAATGAATTTTTCTAATTGGACATTTTTGTATGTAGTAAACTTATAATGCACTGAATTTGAAACTTATAAAGTTTGTACTCTTATCACGAATGAAACTAAAATAAATATTTCGTAATAGATATATAAATATAAATATTTAATAATGCAGATGAACGATTAAATAATTACTAATTCAATAATATTTATCGATTATTATCATAAGTTTCGTCTAAAAATAGTAAACGATCTGAAAAAATATTTTTCTCGTCAGTATCCTATTTCAACTTCCCGCATATCGCACGTGTACACACACCTTTCGCATTTCGGTTGCGATGAATCTCTTTTATTTTTTTTTTCTGACTCGCTGAGTTTCGTTTTCTACTTCTTTTTCTCTTTGTCTTTAGAAAGGTATATAACGCGATAACCAGCCTGGAAACACGGTTGACGAATAGTGTTTTTGATTCAGCGTGACAGGCTGTTTGGATTTTATTGTCGCCGAAGGTATTGACGTGGGAAGACTCAGCTCTCTTTCTCCTATGTATCTCCCTTTCTTTTTATCTTATCCTCCTCTCCTTCTTTAACTTGTGAGCACACAATTTATACCACAGACGGCATGCTTTTCACCTTTATTACACATCTCTTTTTGCCAAATTGATTAACTTTGACGAAACAGCTCGTTTATCTCGCCGTAAACTTTCTGTGCGGTTCTCTTCCTTTTTGTCTGCCCCTTTCTTAGCATTTTTGCTTTATGATGCGGCTGTAGTTAATTGTGATATTTTTTAATGTCGATGAGGGAACTCACGTTGTATTAAATAGTTATTAAAAGAGAATATAGGCTATAATAGCTAGTCATTCTTATGAAATTCTCTACAAATGATTATTTACAGGTATATACCAAATGGTAAAAGCAAATTGATTTAATTAATGTAATAATTTATTTAATATCTACCAAAAATAAATTTTATATAAATTAAATTATAAATTATTTTATTGTCTTTATTATAAATATTATTGTTTTTAAATTATCAATGAAGCATGTTACAATGATTTTTAAAATACTTTGGGAAACAAAAGATAAATCCTATTCTAATAAAACTATATTTCATTTAATATTATATATTAAAGAAACAAAAATTGATACTTTGATTGATATATGATGATCAATGGAATATGGTACTATATTTATTATAGACAAAATATAGAATAAAGTTTTGAATGTACAATAATAAGCCTCTATTAATTTTTTATACATAATCTCATTTTTAAATAAAAATATAAAAGTATTTAAATTGTTATATATTCGTTAAAGAAGTATTCTACTACGGCGAATTTTGTAGAGGTACATTCAAAATTATTAATTTTCTGACTGTATTTTACCAAAATATCACGATTTCAATTTTGATGTAAGCTATGAATGTTATAAAAAGCAAATTAAGCAAATTCAAAAGTATAAGTTAGGAATTTTAGCAAATTCACACACTATATCATAATATTAGTTACAGTGATATATATATCGATTAATAAGATGCGTCATAAAATTATATTTAAAATTAAATTAGCGCTAAAATATAATTATTACTGATCTTAATTTCTGTGAAAAGTTAAGTTGACTAAAATTATATATTTGTGAATAAATTATAAAACTTGATACAAAATTGGTTAAAAAAAATACCTATTTAATTTTTTTTTCTAGTTATGTATACAGTTTTATTTATTGTATTATTGTCTATTATTCTAAAGCTTCAATATCATCAGTTTATATTTTTAAAAATTGCAACATAAGCTTAAACATTTTTGTTAGATTATGTATGCGATAACATACACATTATACTTATAGATAATGAGAAAAAGGAAGGAATATTTTTGGATGTGCAATTTTATTATGTCATATTAATTACTGAAATATCCAATGAGTGATTTTTATAACAATTTTTTTACGATATGATTCAAATATTTCATTATAAGTTTGTTTTATGCATATATGCATATTACTATTAATATGATATTTTGTATAATATTAATATGCTATTGATTAAGTTTTGAATTTTATAATAACGCCATAAAAAGTTATAAAAAGATTTAAATATATTTATTCGTATACTTCCAACAATTTTTAAAATTCTTAACTTATGCAATTTTTTTATTGTTTTATTAATTTGTAGCAACTATATAATAAATCAATTATATGAAATAATGTTTTAAAATTTTCTGAAAGTTAATTTGATTATAGTCTTTCAATTTTACTTTAATAAATATTACCTTGAAGAAATTAGCATTTAAATAATCTTATTCTTTATAACTAATCTAGATACTTTAATCATTGTACTATGCATAAATAAATGAGTGAATATAGTTGATATATATATTAATGAAACGGAAAATAATGAAAGTTAGAGAGGAGCATCAACGTTATAAGTGGCGACGTTGAAAGTTTAACAAATGCTGAGAGCAAAGTAGAAAGAGGGATCGACAACAACAGCGCATGAATTGTATGTATACGCATACACGCGGTACTGTATATAATATGAGAAGCATTTGCAAGCAAGAAAACGATAATCCATTCCCACAGAGAAGAGAGATTCGTTCGTGCACCGTCAACTTCGATTTATTTCGCTCGAAAGTTCGTGCACTCGTTCCACTAGCCCCCTCCTTGGATATTAAACCTTCTCCCATCCTGACTTCCTCTTAACTTACGACTTAACACCAAGAGGGCTTCGCATTTTGTTAATTATTATCTCTTTTTTTCGAAATTGATTATTTATTTCCTTACATTTACTTACAATATTTTATGAATTTATATTCAATAGACTGTTTCACTAATTGTATCATTTACTTTGTACGGCAATTTATCTATTAAATAAATCATTTACATTATAGATGCACGCCATATAATATTTTATATGAATTAAATTGATAATACTATAGTATATGCATTTGCTGTAATTTTCTAGACTAAATTAGTAAGCATAAATTTTTAAAGAATTTAGCAAATTCCTCCTTACGTTTTTTTGGTCAATATACGTCAAGCTATCTCTTTTTTGCTTGATCTCGAATCTCAAATCATGGATGCAGCAGGTATATAATAAGGATGTAACCCGAGCCATCGCGTCGCGTTCGCATAGTCGTCGTCCGACAAACGCTGACATATCAGACACGGACGAAGCAGAGAAAAATACCTACACGATGCTCGCGCTCGCGCCGTAGTTCAAGATACCAAGAAGTGCATTAGCCACTAGTCGCTCAAACTTACGTAATAAACTCTATTACTTATTTATATATATATTTTTTTAATTATGTATTTTATTTATTCTGTTTCTTTCATTATATTTCAACAGATTATCATAAAATGTTGTATTTGGATAATAATATGATATTCATTAAACTGCATAAGCACCAGCTTCTATTAACACAATACGCTATAACATATCAGACGGCGAAGCTTATAACAATCTCAATATGTAATTAAAAAGTGTAATACAAAAAATATATATATATATTTTTGAAAGTAATAAATAGTTTATGGAGCGATCGATTACTAGTAAAAGCTTATATATCGCTTTTTTAATTTAATACATATTTTAAAAAATTGGTCAATAAAGCTCTTAAAACAATGTAACAAATTTAATAATAAAGTGAAAGCATTATTCAATAATATAAATATATTGAAATTAACTTTCAGAAATTAAGTAAAAATGTTTTATCGAGCCCAATGAGATTGTAGTTTAATACTCTTAGTTGAATATATAGTTTCAAAACTAGAATGGTCATTGAGAAAATAAATGATTCTAGTGTCTATCCTATATTCAATGTTTACTGTGCTATTTGTCTATACTGTCAAGGTGACGAAGCTTCGTTTCACAACCACTGCCAATATATTGTTGTATACTCTGTAAAAGTGCCTCCGTATGAACAGTCTTTGGTGTTATACGGTATAAATAATTAGTATCAAACGAAGGGAAGCCAGGACTGCATTCACTCTTTTTGCGAGGTTACAAACGCATTCCTTGTCATCTCTTGAGTGCTCTGCAAATACTCACGACTTCTGTCGGATGATTTATTGCTTCGTCATTATATCGCTTTTTTCGTTAAGGCCTTCGTCAATGTAGGTTTTACGTGTGCTCTATTTGCTTCGATGCACCTATATACTTCATGCACATATCTGTCTATGATAACACTGCTAAACGTGTTTAGTATTCCGGGTTAGGATACCATATTTAAATATTTTAAGAGTTATGTGCAATAAGATTATTTAAATTGATTTTAAATTTAAAATTTTTCCTCCGATTTGTATTTTATGTTTATATATTTGCGAGTTGTTCATTAGGAAATAGTTCTGTTCTTCGGTATTTGTGAATATTTTTATTAGTTGTCAAGAAGAGAGTTTTTAAATAATATTCATTCTATGAAAAATTAGTATACAGTATTATAATTTCAAATGATATATACTGGTATATGATATATTAAATCTTTAATGACTGTATTCACTTCATAATATCGATAAATATGTATTTGATATTCAATTTTAAATATTTTAGAATCCTGTCTACTTCTCATGTATTATTTTAAATATATTAAATAAAATATAATAATTTAATACAAAATTAAAGTTAAGTCAACATAATGTATTTAATGAAAATTTAGTAAAAATGTGTGATCTTTCTTTGTTCTTGAAAATAATAAATTCTTCTTTTTTGAAAGTGTAACATTTTATTAGCAACAATATTTTTGTATCTTATAAAAAGATAATTAAAATTTTTATTTCAATTCAATACATAAAATTAAAATTATCTTAAACATTTGTTTAAATAAGTTCATATTGACTAATATAAATTATTTTTTACATGTTTATTTTTAATTGTCAATTAATGAACGAATTAATATATTAATAAACAGACAGTTGGTTTAAATTACAGAAGAGAATAATGAATTTCAAAAACGGCTCTTTATCAAGAAGAGGCGTATATATATAAAGAAATGTTCCTATTTGTGTTCTTTTTCCCCATTTCTTTCACTGTTTCTTTGAACAATTTTATCTACATTAAAAAAAGAGTAATAAATCCATTACATTGAGTACATTTGCTACACTACTGTAGAATATAAATAGAATTTAATATTTAAAATACTTGTAATATTAAGTAATTACATTGAAAACATATATATACACATATATTCATATTGAAAAAAAATTTGCATATGCAAGATACACTAATAAAATGAAAACTTAAAAGAAATATATACATATATATATATATATATATATAATAAGAAAAAAGGAAGAAATATAGAGAACGAGAGAGGGGGAAGCAATATAAGAGTGGGAAGGAGGAGGGACTTCGGTAAGCGAGGCGCGAGAGAAGGCGGAGCTCGTTAAACTTGGGATGCTGAGAGGAGATGGAGAGATGCTTTAGCTTTCTTACTATCTTCTCCAGTCGCTTTCTCGTTTTCTTTCTTTCTCTTCTTCACAAACCATTTTTTTTCTTTTCTTTCTTCTGGTTAACGTAATTATTCTTAAATTTTCAGGCTTTCTTGCACGTAAGTGTTTACTCTCATTTCTATATTCTATATTTATCAAAAGATCTAATTTCTTTTCACGTTTCTTAACCCTTTCGGTAGCATTTTTAATGCTATAAATAAGATCCTACTTTCTCTTCTACTGTTTTAACCGTCATATTTTTACTACATAAAAATTGGTCGTAAGGGTGCAAATATTGTAATATTTAAAACGATGTATTAGCTCTCTTCAGTCAAAATAATTGTAAAACAAAACGTTTAGTAAAAAATTTCTTATAATTCTAAATTACGAAATTTAAAGAATAAGTTTTTTATATTGAATAAAAACATTTAAAATATTTCTTAGAAAAATGTTTAAATAATTTTGAATAAACAGTACGTTTTTAGTTTAAATACAAATTTATAAATATTTTAAATACAATAATCAAATAACAATGAAAATAATCTCTAAGAAAACTATTTTATAAGTTTAATATAATTTGTTTATAAATAAAATTGTATACCTTACGATTGAATTTACAATTTTTCGAAATAATAAATCAAAATCGTGTGGAATTTTACGTATTATTTAACAAATTTTTATAAAATTTAAATATTTAATATAAAAATATATATTAAAATAACTTAAAACTTTTTAAATTTTAATTATCCGTTTTGCTTAAAATTGTTTAATTATCCGAAAAAAATTGCACATACAATTGCTATTCAAGAAAAAGTTCTTTATTTGAAACCTCAATTTATATCTTAACCACTAAATAGAAATTAGAAATAATAGGAATTTGCTTTACATTAAATAAAAATTCAATAAACCTATCAGACCGAATACTCATTCATAAGGTTATTTAAAGTAAAACAACATTACAGAAAATATGTTTCATATACGAGTTATCAATTAAGCAATGATAACAGAACCTTCGAAAAGCGGTAAAAATAACAGTATACACACTAAAAAATTTCCTTTAGATATAAATATTTCTCTCTCTCTCTCTCCTTTTCCCTATCTATCGATCTACCTGTCTGCCTCTTTATATATATATATATATATATATATATATCTGTATCTCTTTCACTCATTCGTCGCCTGTATTTCATTCATTCCTTTCACTCGGACCGCTGCTACTTTAATGTCCGTTGGAGTTCTATTTGTCATTCTTCTGCTCACAATCTTTATGCACTTTTCTCTTTTTTCTCTTTTTTCAGTAGTCTTGTACTTCTTTCACTCTCTTCTCGATCGGCTGATCGTCTAGTAGTGTCTGCCAAAATATTAGTAAATAGAGGATCTAAAGTCGAGAAGCAAATGGAGAGCATCCATGGTGTCCGCAACTCGTGGACATCCTGCTAGCAGTCAAAAGGCTCCCCATCGCGTTTGCGTCCATCTTTTCGACCTCTATCAACCTTTTTTCTTCCTTGTCCCCTACTCTTTGGAGCAAGAAGCTGCCGCCACTACTAAACGTTGTTACTCCTGTTGCCATTGCTCTGATGCTTTTGTACGAGAAGTGAACTGGCCGCTATTTACTGTTTTTCCCTTTTTTTTTCTGTTATACACCTAAATTTTTACTCTTTTTAGCCTTTCTTATTTTTTTATGAGTGCTTCTTGTTCATTTCAATTTTGATATGCTAAAAAAAGATAGGAAAACATCTTACAAAACAAAAACAGTTTAATTTTCATTTTATTCGAATGTTTATGTGCATTCTATTTCGTATAATTTAATTTTCATATTGAATTTTCTCTTTTCTCCTTATTGTGTTTTTCGATGAACTTTATATCGATGTTTTAGTATATGCCGAACTTATCTTTTTTTTTATTAATTAATCTTTGAATATGGCTGATTGTGAACTTTAATATTTAAGGTATCATAATTTTTTGAAATTCTGACTACACTTAATACAATTTGTTTACTTAATTTAAAACTTAATTTTTATTTTCATATAAAATATTACTTTCTAATTATTTATGTAGAATAAATATATTTATAGCTAAATATAAGTTATTAATATTTTAGTGTTTCTTTAAATTTTTTAACTAACTAGTACAATTAATTATTTTTTACTTTCAATTAATTATCATCGCAATTATCACAAATCACAATTAATTGTTTTTCACGCACAATTAAATCGTTGATATATACGCGTTATAAGCACTTTTTTAAATAAAATATAACACAAAAATTGTTGATATTTATCCATATTTCATGTTGAAAATTTTGTAAAGATATAAATTATATTTTACAAACTATGTTGAAAATATTTACTCTAAGAGCAAAAAAAGCCCGTATTGAAGGAGACTTAAATTCTTGTATCTTATTGGACACCGATTATGTAAAGAAAAGTAATCCAAACTTAACTATAAATTCCATTTTTCTTTCGGAAAGAGAAGAAAAGTTGTAAAATGAAAAATCTTGGATATTTGCAAATATACTCTATTGATTGTAAAATCACGTACTCTTTATAAAAAACTTCATTGTAGTATTTTCGCAAGACGATTGAAAATTGTAATAAAAGCAAAAAAAAGTTACCGAGTCATGCTCAAATACAGTTAATAAGGTCAACAAAATTATACTTATGTGAAGCACGCGACAATGACGCGTCCCAAAAGATTTGGTTCTCCAACGATGGTTGCCGGATAATGCAGTTCCGATATAAATAGGATAATCCCCGGATGGGACCAAAGAAATTCGTAAATATTGTGTCGTGATAGATATAAGGCTAGGACGGATGCGATTATCCCAAGAGGCAATCTGAATTGAGGTAAGCATACTGCCTTATTGATGCTACCTTTTTTCGGCAAGTATTTTTCATGATGAAAAGATGCAAAGGCAGAAAAGCCGCTGTTGCTTGCCACTAAACGCAAGTGAATCAAGGGCTTTTCTGACATTCGGAAAGTAGGAGACCCTTTTTTCTCTTCCAGATATGCGCTACTTTTTTTTAGTCTTGCCACTCCCTCTTATTCAGGTATATGCGAATACATTGAAGAGCAAAACAATCGAAGTTAGAAAGTCTACAAGCTCTTTTTTCTTCAAATCCTGCCTTGTCATTCACGCGCAACGAAGTTACTCAATCCCAAGTCTTTACGCATCCATTGAAAACACTTTCGGTAAGCAACAATTCAAACTCTCATATTCAAGGTGTCACTCGTGTCATTGGCCTTGTTCGCCCGTTCTTGTCGGCCTCTTTATTCTTCCTTCGTTTTTGTAGCACTGTCTTGACATTCGAAGGAGAGGCTCGAATAACTTTGCACAATGAATGTGAGGGCCAACTTGTCATGGATGACCTATTCAAACTATATATTCTTGTGAACATTGTCAGTATTTTTGTATTTGTTCTTTTACTTTTATAACTTTTCTCTGCTAGTATATTATTTCTAGCAATAGAATTTTTAAAACAAACTTAGACATTATCGTTAATATTGTCTCATTTCTACTTAATAAAAATCTAAAAAGTATAAATTAAGAATAATTAACTATTAATCGAGTATTTCAGATATATTAAGAAACAGTTTTTAAAGTAAGTTTCATACATTACTTGTAAAAGATAAATATACAATAACATAAAGCATACTTAATACTTTATTCTATAAAGAAAAACATTGTATATAAGAATTAAGCTTGCAAAATTTTGCTCGCAAAATAAAATCATAACAAAAATTAAGCAATCTATAAATATAAAGACATATTAGTCAAAAATCAAGTAAATTTTAAAAACCTTTTTTAATTCTATTCTTTATCATAATTTAAAACAGTCAAAGTTAAACATTTTTAAAGAATAAAAGAAAAAAAGAACAAGTTTCAATACTTCTACATTTATAAGTGCGCTAACAATTAAGTCAAAGGCAATGCTCGTATATGCCTATTGTATGAATAATACTTTTATGAAGAAAGTGTGAAAGATTCAGCATTGTCGTGTTATTGTCATTGCTCATTTTCTGAGAAATAATGTCACATGATGTGACGTTACGTGTAATACACCTCATATACAATCCAAAATATCAATCGATACTGTATTCAATATCCTTAATATAGTACATAGATAGGCATTACATATAATTTCTACATTATTACTTAAAATATAATTTGCACCACAACTTTTATAGTAGATTATTAATAATTTATCATTTTTATACTTTTATAAAGTGCTGACTGAAAATTTAATTTATCGATAAACTATATAATACATTAAAATAATTTAATTTTATGTTTAGTATAAATACATAAATATGTTTAAAAATTTAAAATTAGAATAATATTACATTTGTTTATAAAAATATTTGAAACATATTATGAGTTCAAATATATTGGTACATTAACTACGTAATTTACAAAGATTACTCGATAAATTTAGTAGAATATAAATTTTTTAGATAAAATTGTTTACATAAATGTTTATTTATTATATATTTTGAAAATTGTTTTCGATTAAATATTTTAATACTTTGAAAATGAATCCAAGAGTTTTACATTATTTTATCATCCATATTTTTTATATGTGTTATATTTAACGCCAAAAGAGTATTTCACATTTCTTGATGAATTATATTACTTATATTAATTATATGAATTATACCTGATAATGATAGCAAATAATTTTACAGCTAATGATAAATACATAACAAATATAGAAGCGAGTAACTTTTAATTATAACTATTAATTAAACACGGAAACTGTTTCAAACGTGTTTTTTTATCCATTTATATTTTAATGTGAGTTAAATTTAGTACACTCATCAAAGATTTATATTAATGTTTTTACAGAGATGTAAGGAAAAACTAAATACGCTGGCCATTTCGGTAATGAACCAATGGCCAGGAGTGAAATTACGGGTGACGGAAGGCTGGGATGAGGAAGGCAAACATGCAACAGACTCATTGCACTACGAGGGTCGAGCCGTCGATGTAACGACGAGTGATCGTGACCGAGCTAAGTACGGGATGCTCGCGAGACTGGCCGTCGAGGCAGGCTTCGACTGGGTTTATTACGAATCTAGATCTCATATACATTGTTCCGTGAAATCAGGTAACAATCTAGTTCTCATTATTCTTATTACAAATTTATTATTTAATAGCTACCAGCTATTAACTCAGTAAATACTTCTATAATAATAATAATCATCACATAAGCTAATGCGTTTATGAAATAAATAATTTAAAAAATTTGTATATATATGCTACGAAATTATATTGATTTTATGATTTTCTGAAGTGAGTTAAAAGGTAAATTTAATTAAAAATTGAACAAAAACCACGCGTTTTCGTTTATATTTATATTGAAGAAAATTATTTTATTAAACGTAAAAAATAATATAAAATATGTAAACAATCTCAATTTTATATTAAAATAACTTGCCTAAGTTTGTAAAACTTATATTACAATTGCTTTACATTACATTTGTTATTAATGCTTTAAATTAATTATTTTACTTTCCATTTTGTTATTGATGTTTTATGTTACGTTTGTTATTAATGTTTTATATTGGGTTTATTATTAATAACGATAAAAACATAAAAGATATTTTAAAAATAGCTCTAAATCTACAAATATAATAAATATTCAAAGGTATGAATGTTGAAAGTTATTACTAATAATAATGATTTACTGACTTTCACATATGTAAATTTAGAATTGACTATAATTAATTTAACAATATAAATTTAACTCCGTACATGAGATGATAAATTAAAGGGAAAAAAATTTGAAAATAAATTTCAGTTGACAATGATTGCAACTAACAAATGCAAGGGTTAAAGGAAGATTTATGGAACGTCAATAGAAATAAAGAATATCGTTATTGGTGATTTGCAGAATCATCATCAACTGGCAAGTCGGGTGGTTGCTTCCCTGGAGCGAGTTTGGTGCGCACCTCGAATGGCTTAACCAGGAGACTGGATCAGTTGACACTAGGCGAGCGAATCGCCGCTCTGGACGAGTCGAGTGGTGAACTCGTATACAGCGAAGTGATTGCGTTCATCGATCGGGCGCCTACGCAGAAACGTCAGTTTATTCGATTAAGCACCAAGTCTGGACGTATGCTTACATTGACACCAACACATCTGATACCGATCGAGGGTCGATCGGCTGTGTTCGCAGCGCGTGTTTCACCAGGTGATCGAGTTCTCATCAGGCACGAGATAGCCACATCTATGCATCATCGAACCTCGTTTAGGTGGGATGAGATTTTGGAAGTTAAACTCGTATTTGAAGAGGGTGTTTACGCACCTCTCACGTCCGAGGGTACGCTCCTGGTTAATGATGTCGTGGCTTCATGCTATGCGATTGTCGATAGTCAGAGTGTGGCACACTATGCTTTTCTACCGTTCAGACTCTGGAGAAATATAAGATCTAGCATAAGGAAGTTCATCGTGATTTTGAATAATTTGGGCTCAAGTTCGAGTTGGAACGTTCTTACGAGGACAACCACGCGGATGACAATTCCATTGAGGAAATACGAGGAAAGAAGCGAAGGTATACACTGGTATGCATCATTGCTCTATAGGATTTCGTCCTATATGCTGCCCAAGAATATGCTGTATGACTGAAGTGCAAACCAGACACCACCAATTGTTAATTCATAATTGATACTACATAGGGCCGATGCATTATTACTTCGTCTCTTTATCAATCTTACCACTTTATCCTATTAATAATTTCAAGCTCGTTTCTTACTCTTTATTACCTCTTAATGGAATTCAAATTTTTGGCCAGTACTTTCACTTGAAGCTTTGTTCTTAACTTTCCTCCCTTATTTTTTCATTTTCACTGACACTGACATATACATCAACGCATAACCAGCGATTTTTATTTCTTTTAGTAATTAAGTGGCGATAGAACTGTACAATATTTATTGTAGATGTATAGGACAAGTTAGCGAATGGAAAAGACTGCGCTAGCGACAGATTGAGGAGCTTTTAACTGCTATATCGTACACTTGTTACAGATTTGAAATATTTATTTATCAAATTTTAATATTGTATAGTAAGTTTCATTGTGTACGAAATTATTCAGCAGTATAATGAAATAAAATGTAATAGACATGACTAAGGGATGAATGAAAAGAACTGCTTTTCAATTAGGTTACACTTTTATTAGTTCTAATATAAAATTTACATTTATTATAAGTAATATAAGTAAAAATGTTAAGAATTTAAATGTAGCAATTGTATAAAGTAATTTTTTCACTTAAAAACTTTATTTATCCTTAAAATTATATCTATTTATAAATTTATAAAACTGAAATATGTATAAAAACTTAATTAAATTTTCACTATATGCTCCTAATTGGTAATAAAATAATAATTATGTATAAAACTACTTCATTAAAACAATTTATATATTATACGCAAAATTTGTTTTGCAAAAGTAATTGGGTCAATTTGGTTATATTTTAAATGTTTATAATTCGTATTTTAATTATAAATAATTTGTATATAATTAATTATATGAATAAACATTTTTTTCTCCTTAATTTGTCTCGCTTAGCACGAGAAAGTCTCCTTCGAAAGCTTTGTAAACTCGTAACTCAACATAGATGAGTGCACGGATGTATTATAATTTCACGCGCATTAATTATACTATACATACTTTGTATAGCTGATTGTATTTAAATGATTATTTTCACGATAAATATCGACTGGCCGCGAAAAATAATTATTTCATTTTTTATTTTAAAATAAAAATCGTCTCTTTATTTTATAGAACGATTTTTTTATGTGTAAAATCAATCCGAGCGATAGAATCGCTTGGTTATTCAAAAAGCATAATTTGTAAATACAACTTATATATAGTAGACGTATATGAATATAATATAATATAATATAATATAATATAATATAATATATTATATATATATATATATATATATATATATGTATATGTATATATATATATATATATATATATCTCATATTTATAAACAGTGGACTTGAGCCAGGCGTTAATAAATGTTCATTGTTATATATGCCGGTGATCGTTATTATTTTAATCTCTTTTTCTATTTCAATCTTCGAATCATTGTAAATGCATATCGATATTTCAATAATTGATGTAATTATTTAGATTTTTAATCTATACTTTGGAAAATTATGAAAAACCTATTTGAATTTCTTTCATTTATAGATTGTAAATGAAAATATAAATCAGGAACGATTATAAGTGTTTAGAATAAGAAAATAATTCTATTGTTTACTGTGCCTCATTGTGTGATTAAATTAATTTTATCCTCACTTTTAATAACTCATTTATATTTTTTTAATTCTAAATGCTTAAGTTGTTTAAAATACAAATATGAAGTATATGTATGCACAATATATACAAAATCACGCGATTGCTACACAATTCGCGTTACAATGAATAATAATAATTATTATTTTTTATAGATAGTATTATTTGTGTGCAAAGCAAAAAATTTTATAAATTATGTATATACATTAGCAACAATTAAATCAATTAATTTCAAATATTTATTTATTATTTTATTTCCTTATTCTGTATTACCTCATGAATATTTTTAAATGATAACTTTCAATACTGTCTTATTGTCTTTTAATTATCGATAAATTAATAATCAGTTTTACCAGGTAAAAGTGACAAAATATGCATATGTTTTAAGGTTATAATTTATATTAAATAATTTTATAAAATATTTACAATAAATACAATAAATAAATATATACAATAAATACAATAAAATTTTACAATAAAATACAAAAAATTTTATCTAATAAGTATTTAATTGCATCATTTTTGTATTAATAATTTATTTAGAATTATTTGAAGTAAATTTTAAAAGTAAACTTCAAAATCAAAAACGGAAAAAATAAAAATTAAATTTCTATAGTCTTTATCATATAAATAAATGATGGTTTAATAAGTAAAGTTTTATAAGCAATATTTCTTAAAAATACTATCGTGAATGATTTTTTGCATGAATACCGAAGTGGTAATTGAAAATTTGCCAAGCATCTGGAGGGTGAAACTATCATTAACAAGCACTTTTTCACCAATACGTCAGTTACATTGCTTGTACTTGCCGAGCCATAAAACCGCTGTTTTAACGTTCTGACTTTTATGTGAAGTTTTCGTTGCATATTTTATGTTTCACCTTTTTCAGTATAAATTTATACCGTCACTAGAAATTTATATCCGTCATCATTTCTACGAGCATATATAAAATATTGAAGGTATATTTAGTATTTTATTCAAATTATCGGACAAACTAACATGTCGTATAGTATATCTAAAAAGTAATCGGACATTTCTTTTTTCCTAATTGATTTTAGTTATTAATATAAATTTAAATAGAGCATTTTAATATTTATTTGCATTATTTATGAATTAGTAAATACCGTAACTTTTTTCAACATAATATTTATTTAGAATTATTTAAGACAGGTTTTAACAGTAAAAAATTAAAATAAATTATTTATTATAAAATTATAAATTGAAAATTGAATTAAAATTGTATTTATTTAATTTTATTATACGTTATCTAATTTTTATTACATATCTTATGAAAAATTTGTCTTATAATCTCAAAATATAATTTATGAATATTAATGTTTATATATCATTTATTGTAATTATTAAAAATATAATTCAGTTATAAGAAAATTAATTGTCGTCCAACAAATAAATTCATTAGTATAAATGTATTAATAATACACTTATGTGTACATATATACTTTCATAATTTTTTTAGTAAGTAAAATTAATAGCATAATTAAGGACTTTACAATATCATAAAACTTCACACGTGCAACATTACCACAAAATTAAAAAAATAGAAATTTACTTAAGTATTCGAAAATAATTATTTCAATACTTTGAAATAAAATATTCAAGTAGATCGATTTCAGTGATAATTTATACACAAATATTTATTATTATTCACAAATAATTTATAGTGTACATTGTTTTATACGTTATTAATTATAAAATCATACTAAACTGCATGTTCACTAAATTTGATTTGAGGTATACTAATTTAAACAGAATGAAATTTTAACTAAATAATTTTGAAATATATTTCCATTAAATTGTTCTAACTAAAAATTCTACAAATAACTAAAATAATAAAAATATACGTTATTGTGTAAAATATGATCTGTTCTGACTACGGATAAAATTTAATAACATGCATATAAATTTTAAATTAATAATTTTTTGGGAACCAAATATGTTTGAATTGGAAATTATTGTATATTTTTAAGTATATTGTTTTATTTATTTTTGCTTTAAGTCATGATTTTTTTTTCATCATTCATTTCATCATTTTAACTTTAGAAAAAATTGAACCAAAATTTTTCTTGTACTGTTTTTTTATAACAAGTGTAATATTTAATTATAAAAAATTCGTTTGTTTATAAAGATTTAAATTTTATTATTTATATTTAAATTTATTAAGCAACTATTTGAAAATTAATTTCAAATATGTATTTAATCACCTATATTATTAAAGAATCGTAATATATAATTTTATTTCTATATTTATATATATATTATTTATATATAATTTTAGTCTTCTAACTTATATTTTTGTGATACTTATTATTTAAAAAATAATATAAATTGCAATTGATTAAACTTTATTAGGTATACAATTGATAAGCTTTACTGAAAAAAAGTAATTGAAAATGGTATAGCTTCTGTAAAATTGTATGAATTTCTTTGAAAAATGATTGATGTAATTATTTTTATGTACTTCATAAAACAATATATTACATTTAAATTTAGTTTTAATTACGTTTTAATTTTTAGTAATTGTAATATTTTTTGAAGTTTGAAAATAAATAGAAAGTTTTATACACAATTTTTTAAAATATCAAAATTATTATAACAAAATTTAAATAAAATTTTTAAACGTCTTTAAACTTTTGTACGGCTTTTAAAATGTATAGATCCGTTATATTTTTTCTATACAGATATTCTATTTCCAAAAATTTTTATTTGTAATTAATTATTTAATTAAAAGGAAAATCTGAATGAAAAAAATAGTATAAATTAAATCTATAGAATTACTTCAATATAAAATACAGCTCTTATGTGCAGTTTTATAATATATTTGTTATATATAAATATTTCTATAATCTCCTTATATATTTATCTTTTTATTAAAAAAACTAAAATTACTTTTATTAATAAATTATAAATTTAAATAAAAAGTTTGTTTGAAATGTATGAAATTTACGTTTACATTTAATAAATTTGAGCCTACCTTAAAATTTATAAGTACTTGCTTTATACTATTAGTATATCCATCTAAATTATTCAGAATGAGAAAGAGCGATTAACTCAATCTTAAGAATTATTTTAAGCCGATTAAAGAAATGTAGTGTCATATTTAAAATAGGAATAGTCTTTCGATACATTTTTTTAAATTTTACTGCTGTAAAATAATTGAACATCAACTCATTATTAAGAAATCAGATATAATGACATGTATATCTAATCACACATTTTTACTATAGAAAAATAGTATCTTAATGTAATTTGAATATATTTGAAACTTAATTTGAAAGTTCACCAAGTAAACCACTATTATTTGAAAAAAACACCGATAAATATATGTTAATTTTTATATCAAATCCATTTCTATATACTTTATCTTAAAAATAATAACAATTATACGTTAGTTAATAATTATATATATTATTTAAAATAACGAAGAAAATACTTAACAAAACATACTCACTTAAAATTTATAGCATATATACTATCTACGTACGTTTGCATATTCAAGAATTCATTTTATATATTATATTTCTAAATAAATTGATTATCAAAATTAATTTTATTTTTGAAGTATTTCTTGCTACAATAATGAAATATTTGATATAATAATTTTTTAGAGTAAAATTTAATAGAAATCTTAATGATTCTACTTTAATGATTCTATAATAAAGTACTTAAATATATTGTATAATTAAGTATATTTTATATAATTATATATATACTTTTTGTTCTTATTAGAACATCAATATTGTAAAAAAACACTATCATAAGCTGTATTTATGCATGTTTTAAATTTAAAAATATTCTTATAATTAAAATTAACATTATGGATTATTGATTATAGGATTTGGAATGATTAAAGATTAAAAATTAAATTAAACTAAAGATTCCATTTAGAATGATTTAACTGATTATTACATATGAATTTATAATTTTACATATCCTGACAGACCATTTTAAAAACATGTCTTTATTATTCAGAAGAATGACTATTTAAGTAATCGCAAGTAATTTTTCATTCGAATGTTTCGTTTTTAAGCACAAAGTTAATAAACAAATGGTAAAGGAACATAAGAAATAAAATACAGTTACTTAATCAATCAAACTATATTTTTGTTATATTTTTTAGCTTTTTCCAAATTAATAATGACAAATCAAAGAAGTATTCTCTTAAAATATTTGTGATATCTTATTTTTATAAGTCACTGATGAGAACGTTATTAAGAAATGCTTTTGCAATTCATAATTAGTAATGTTAAATAATTGTCTAAATATTTCATTTTTGTTTGAGAGATAAAAACATCATTTTAAATAATAAACTCAAATAATTTTTAATATATATTTTTATTATTGAGATCAATTTTTATAGATTGATGTCAATATCGTTACTGGAATAATCAGTATAATTAAAATAATAAACTAAGTAATTGCTCTATTATGGTAAGCGTAATTTATTTTAAGTTAATAAATATATAAGAAATAAATTTATTTATAAAAAATATAACAAAAAAACCAATATAACTTATTTAAATGTTATATGCTACGTATTAAAAATATTTAGTGTTTCATTTTGTGGTTAAATAAATTAAAATTACTGTATTATAACTTATTTTTGAATTACTAAATAAAAATACGCTTAAATCAAATTTTATATTTTACAATTAAATAAAAAACTTAATAAATATATGTTAGAAATAATAATTTAATACATATAACATATTTGATCATTAAAAATATATTAACGGTTTTTATCACAATTTTCTTTTAATTTATTAAAATTTCAAATATTATAATAAATTTTATAATAGTCATATCTAAATATTGAATATCACTATTTATATCACATATATATACAATTATATAAATCTATGGCATAATAAAATAATATTACAAAAATTTATATATTAAAAATTATAATTTTAATATTAAGGTTAATTTTTAAATTATTATAAAATCAATTATTAGAAAACTTTTTTTTCATAATTGTCAAATTATTAAATTATATTATTAAATTTCTTACATTAAAAGATAAAAACATTTAATTATTTTTTTGCTGTTAAATTTAATTTAGAAAAAAAAACATAATTGTAAAAAGAATATTTTTTTAAATGTAAACAATAAATCAAAAACTAACTGATTTGATTACTAAGCTGTTGTAAAACAGAAAGAACCACTTCTCGAAGAGTCTGTAATTGAAATTCATACATTTTTAATTCTTAAGTTTTTATTTCTATATTATAATAAATTGATTTAATTTTACCTGTGGTTTACAATGTTCTTCTAGCCAACTGAAGACACAAGCTGATAATTCGGCAAAATTAGATACTGATACATTATCAAAAGTTTGAAACAAACGATCCATTATTGCTTGAAACTATAAATATTTAATATATATGGAATTTCATTAAATACACAATATATTCATATAAAATATCAAATACACAAAATTGTTAATAAAATATTTTTTTACAACCTAAAATAATCGTTTAAAACATTTATATTAAATTAAGTTTTATAAAAATTATCATTTTTTTTAAGGTAAACATTTTATTCTTATTTATTTTAAAAGTAATATATTTATCATAAAATATTAAAATCACAAACTTTTTTAATAACCGATACCATTATATTTTTTTTTTTTAGGTATCAATTGCGTAGTTTATTTTTATAACTTTATTTTGAAGCCATATAAATATAAAAAATAAAAAATTAAACATATAATTTAAATTTTAATATAGTATTCAAACCTGTTTAATATATTAATTTTTTCTTCAATTTATTTATTAATTGTTATATAGCACAATTAGATAAACAACACTAAAAAATATTTGGTATTTATATTACCTAATGTGCATTTTTTACAATCATTTTTAAAATTATATTAATCTGAAGGTAAATAAAAAGAAGATAAAAAAATATATATAAAGTATTTCATAATTTGAATTATTTTAAATTTCTGCATATTTTTTCAATAGTTTAATAACCATGAAAAATAATTGATTACATTTATTAAGATTTTATTTCAAATTCGCTATAAGTTTTCTTACCACTTGAAATTTAGTTTCGTCTGAAACACATGTTTCTGAATGTCCTGGTTGAGTCTGATGAGCTTTTACAATTTGTTCATAATTTGTTTTCATAATTCGTAAAGCAATTACTTCCTTTCGAAGAGCATTTCGTTCTTCTTCTTGTTTTTTCTTTTGTTGCAATAGAAATTGAATGTAATCAATAGATTTTTGAAGAACTGTAGCCTTTGATAATTTGTAACCTGAAATATCAGTCTGCTGACATGTTGGTATAAGGTCTTGTAATGTATCATATCCTCTTTTAATAGCATCTCGTCTTTTCTGTTCAGCCTGAGTATGAGCTTCTCTACGTCGTTCTTTATAACTTACTGTGGAATTTTTATTATCACTATCTTCATCCTCTAATAATACAGATAAGATTAAATTCATACGTAATTTTATAAGTATATATATATATATATATATATACACAGAATTAGTAAATATTATCAAATAAAATAATTAATATTTTTTTAAATATCAATATTATTTTTATGTTATGTAAAAAGTAAAATCTGTAAATTAATATATAAATTATTAACCTTAATTATTTTGTATTTTAAATGAAAGTTTATTACATTATTTTACAACAAAGTTAAAAATATTATAAAATCTAATATATATTTTAAAAATTAATTATATTACAATTTATCATTTTATAATATTCAATTTTATTTTAACTATTTTTTTTTGGTTTTTAAAATATTTTTAAAATTATACTAAATGAAAATTCAAAATTACCAGTATTATGAGCAGAAGAAGATGGAGTATTTATCGAACCTGTGCTACTACATCTTGAAAATGTATGTCTATCCGCAGGGCTAGAAGGTTCCAGTTTGCTATCGCCATCAGAACCTGTACTTCCAGTATTACTTCCACCAGTAATGCGTATTTCTGTAAATTTATATAATAGTAATTCATGAGGAATTTAATAATAAAATATTACTTATGCAATAATACTTATGCAATATCATTACTTAAAATACTTACGTGCTTCATATGCATCGAATTGCAAATTGTCACCCATTTTGAAATACTTTAAGTTTTACTGATGACTGCAGATAACATTCAATTCAATAAATCAATATTTAATTTTTTTCTGTTATTTACACATTATCAATGTTATATGAATATTCCATCTGTATTGGACAAAGATAAATACCTTGTGTATTGTGTACAAATACGAGAACAAAAACGATCGCACCATATGACTAGCACTTTTCATTTTTGGTAGTATTCCATTTCTTTTCTTTTGAATTTATATTAAACAGATTTTGCTTTTGCTTCCTAACAAGTAGGTAGTAGATGGAAGAGCAGATTGTTGAATGCTGATTTGAAAAGATGGCTGAATACCGATCGCTACGAACCTAGCGAACATTTCCACAAATCAATTCAACAATCTTCAAGATGGTGGGAAAAAGTACAAATCAAGGATGACAATTTGAAAAGAATGAAACATATATGTAATTTAATATTATGTTTAGTCCATTCTAAATCCAACAATAATATTATATTGAAAAAAGAATTAAAAGAAAGAAATATGTAATTATTAAAAGTTTTAAAATGAACTAATGATTTAATTAGTTAAGATAAAAATAATAAAAGAAAACTTTATTAGGTAAGTTTTGTCTTAGTCAATAATCAGGATGCAGTGTCGAGAAATTGATGAATTCTCATTTTTGAGAGATCATTAGTAATGAACAGATAAGTGCATTATATTAAAGATTTATCAGGGATTTACCAATTTTAATTTCCTTTAGTTAATGCATTAGTGTTTGGTGGATTTTTGATATCCTTTTAATTATTTTGAATGACTAAATAATTAAAAATCTTATTTTAATAAAAACATTTTCTTATATAAAGTACTAAAATTATAATATGCAAGAATAATTATTTATAGAGCATTTCTGTAAAAGTTCACTAGTATTGTGTTTAATTAATGTAACCGATATTTTTCCAATTGTCAGCCTAGGCAGCTGAGTGTTAGTGTTGAGTTATTTGGAATTAATACTAAACAGTTTTACTTTTATTGTAATAAAATTAATGGTATATTTATTTTATAAATTTAGTATAATGTTAATCCTCATTCCTAGCTTTGATATTATTTATTATAAAACAAAAATAAATATATACAATTGTTGATTTATAATGTAATACTATGATGTATCACAATTTTAACTATATGATGTATATATTAATATAAATAATTTAAACGTATAAATTTCTTATAAGAGTACCTGATCAATTAAAAAATATCTGTGTAAGAGTAATAAAATTAGAAGATCAGAGAAAAAATCGACTCATCGAATAACAGTTAAGTAGATAAAAAAAAAGAAGAAATGAGATTTAACTCGTTGAATAATTTAGTCAGATGAAGGATGAAAAAAGAGGTGTTTGTCCGGTTAAAAACGTAGTTAAAATATATAATGAGAAGAAAAATACCCGATTCGTCAAATAATTTAATCGAATAAGAAAAAAAATTAAGATACTTAGCACGCCAAATACTATAGCTAGACAGAAGAAAGGAACAAAAGGAAATAATGTAAAATAATATAGATAGGTATAAGTGCGGATACCAACAAAGTATAAATAGCACCATATAGGTAATAGAAAAGAAAGAAGGAGGGGCGACATTGAGATGCTTCATTAATGATTGTAGACAGTTTCAGGTTCGATGGTCATAGACGAATGATTTAGATTAAATACCTGTGATATTTATATTTTCTCATGCTCAACGAGTGCACGTATAGTGTTATTTAATACACGCAGTTGCAAGTACATAATGCTGGTATGTACTTAATTTCCATATTGCTTTTTCGTAAATACATACAACTCGCATCGATATGTATCTTGTGAAATCGTATTGGTGAAAAACAATGATATATGCTAATGTTATGTTATTAATAACACTATATTACAAATAATATTAATAAAGTGTGGGCTTTAAACTGTATTTTACAATACAATACAGATGAATAATGCGTAATTCAAGATGCCCAATAACTCTGTCTTAAAATTAGTGCTTTATGTTCTTCATTTTTTATTTAATTACTTTATTTTATACACAGGTAGTTGTAAAATTTATACATGATTATAAACTTGAAAATATCTTAGACTATAAACTAGAAAATATCTTAGACTATAAAAGCAACTTGTTTTAAAAAGTGAGTCATGTTTGACTGAAATGTTTTTACTAACGAGGCGATATTCCGTCGTGTAATGAAAATTTTACAACGGTTAAAAAATTAATTTACTTCATTATTTACTTTTCTTTGCTATTACTTTACTTTTCTTTTACTTTTACTGTTTATTTTATTACAATTAAACAGTTAATGATTAGTTTTATATAAAGATTTTGTATTCGATTATACCGTTTTCAAATTTTTGTTTAATTATATCATACTGTTTCATTAGAAATTATTATTTATGATAATTGTTATAGATAAATTAAATATATATAGCAGAACATAAAAAATTATTTATAGATAGCGAAATAAAGAACGTAGTTGAAAATCTATGAATTAAGTTAACGTATCAAAAGAGATCGACCATTACAATTGAACAAGGTATACAGTTCATAAGTTGTTTAGAATTGTTTCCTCATAGAATATTTTTCATCAATTTTGTAAGGGCTATTCTTTTTAAAACCAAATTTAAAACAAAAGTCTTTAAAAACAAGGTTGAAACAAAGGTCTCTTTTGCTCTGGTCAGATACTTGTATTTTATACTTCGACCTGTCAAAACTTCGAAATGAAGGTAAATGTCCATCCGATTGAAAATCTAATAAATTTTGTCAGTTTCGAAATTAACAGAATAGGATGTTACAAAATATAAAGTTGGTTAACAAATTGAAATTTTATATTTGTATTTATTCAATATTTATATTTAATTTAATACATCTAAAGGACTTGCTAAATTGAGAGTAATGACTTAATCCATTGCTTAAAATTTAATATTTTAATTTACAATGACATTATAATAATTGATACAAAAATTGTTTATAAAACTGATAAAATACTTTTCGAGAAAGTTTTTCATTCAGAAAATATATAATTTTATAAAGGAATAAGAGAATTTATCAATATTTTATTATATTCAATTGAAAATAATATCATCTATATCATTACAAACATATGCAAGATAGAATTCGCAATCCTCAACAATGTTTGAATCGCTGAAAAACCGAGAAAAGTTTGCTGTGAAATCATGTGGGTTAAAAGGATGAAAAAGCAAATGAATGGCTTACGAATTACTATTAATTTGCATTAGATGAAAGTAATATTAATAATAAAATAAAATTAATAAATAAAAAACAGATAATGGTCATAGTGTGTCGCCTTTATTCCATTTTAATGGTTGATTCATCTACAATGAATGGAATAATAAATTATTAATACAATATTAATTAATACAATTAATATTAATTAATACAATAGATGGAAACAAAAAATATAATACAATAAAACTACAATATAATTCAAATTCCATCTCGATCTTTAAATAGAAAAAAATGAATCATAAAATATATAACATGAAATAAGACGACATTTATATGTAATATAAAAATGTAGAAACACTTATAAAATATTATTTTATTAATTAGTTTGATTATACATTAATAAGGAAATATTATATATATTGGCATTACTATATATATATATATATATATTTGTTGGCATTACAAATATAATAAATAGATAGTTATTCAAAGTTATTATTATATAAAATTATCGATTGATTTTATTGTCTATATTAAAAAATTTAAACATTTTTTGTTAAAATTATATAAAATTATATGGAATTTTAGGAGCGTAAGATATAACATAATCAATCAATTGGTAAAGAAATACAAATATATATAAAAATATATTAATTATATGGGTATTTCAATTTATAAAGCATAATTTTATCATTGTACCTTATATCAGACAATTATACATCTATGCTCATAGCAAATTTAAAACATGCTCAATAGTTTTAAGTTTATTCATTTTTTAAATGAATACTATTTTAATATGAGGTTCCAACAAGTGCCAAAAATAGTCGTACATTGTTTATTAAAAACTTTATTAATTGAAAAGTTTATTATAATATAATATGGAATATTCATCTATACATTATTTTCAAAATATGAAAGAAAGGTACAGCGAATGAAAACAAAGATATTTGTTAAAGACTTTAATATTTGTCCATTGGAAATTATTTCTTCGATTTTTGATTAATAGAGTCATTTTATAACCTTGCTTGTGGATTTAAGCTTACATTGATATCTTCGATGGTCATTTATTGCATCTCAAGTAGAACTCGCATTAGATTTAAGATTTGGGAAGGGGAGTACGTAAATTCTTGCAAACGAAAAGATTGAAATACTTAAGGTTGGTTTGCCATCATTTTTAAAACTCAAGATTCTTCATATGATTTCACATTCTTATCAATACCAGCTGATGCAGGTTTCCATTTATACAAACACGAAAATATCAGTATGGAAACGTCTTTTTTAGATTGTTATTTACAATACGATATTGTATAAGCATTATATTGTAGATTTTTCGTGTAAGTTATACTATAAAGCTAAAATATATCAATAAACATACATTATATTTATATATTTTTTTATTGTATTATAAGATAATTAATGTTTTCATTTGTATTTTCAATTGTTTCGTTCAACTGTAAGATTTTCAAATTTTTGAAATTATGAAAAGTTGAAGGTTGGAACTATCAACATTTGAATCTGAATATATAATATTAATATTTAGCAAAGTGTAATTACTTAATTGAAACGATAAATATTTAAGCTATAATAAAATTGTATTTTATACTAAATTATATTTAGACAATAAAAAAATTAACTGATTAGATAATATATTACAAAATTTTATTTTATATGTCTATAACAGATATTCATAATCTGATATGAAAAGTTTAAATTTTCTTTAAATGTTTGTAAACAATCGATACAAAAAAATACCTACTAATTATTTAAAAGGAATTCAATATTTTTAAATGAATCTGTCTAATTATTGATATTAATGAATTTTATAGTAATAAATATTTGTATCTTAATAAAATAAAATATTTTAAATTAGCAAAAAATTATTTTGGTATAAGGCTCAAATATAAATATATACACAATACTATGCTATTAATATATATAAATTTTTAAGATAGAAAAATAAAAAATGCTAGATATTAATGAATAAAACATTCTAATATCTTGATTATATTTAAAATCAATGGATGTTATATGTACTCTGATTTGTATTATTTTAATTATTGTCAATTAAAAAAATATTAATATTTTTTATATATTGTAGAGAATATAGTTTTTTGTTATTTTACAATTATTCAAATTAAATGTTAACAAATTTTAATATTAAATAATTTTATTCTAATCTGTATCATTTATATATATAGTTTTTTTAAATAAACAAAATTGTTATTTAATAATATACTGAAATATTAATTATTTTTTTAACATATATTATCATGGCAAGAAATAATTTTTAATAGAAAATTGGTTAAAAAATTAATCAATATAGTTTAAAGTAGTTTATATGTTTGTGCTATAAATAAAATTTAATTTTTGTTATCAATCTGAAAGATAAGATATGTATTATTATAGTTAAAACTAAAAAATGGAAATTTGTTTTACTTGTATAAAAGTATAAAACATTATTCTTAATATTGAAAATGACTAAGATTTTAAAGAATTAAATTTTTTTTCAAAAAATATGTAAAACATTAAAATAAAAAAGTATTTATGGAATTATGAATTATATTTATAATGAAATATGATATAGTAAGTAGTACAAATTTCAGAATAAAATTTCTTTGAAAAATATTATATTTATATATAATTCATTTTTTTTTTTAATTGAACAATCCAAAGTATTTTTTGTATAAATTATGTGTTATATAATAATTAAAAACATTTTACATGTATATACTTATTATGTAATATATATTTCACTTTATTGTATTATACAATTCTCGTTAAATGTTTTTATATACTTTTGTTAATATTTTAAATTAGTTTTTAGCTTAAATTAATTAGACATTAAAAATATTTATGTTTTAAGTAAATATAAGTTATTTTTAGCCATAATAATATATATAGATAAAACAGGTAAAACATTTGTATACTATTAATAAATGATTCATTAAAATGAAAAATAGAATACATGATTTCTATATTATAAATTAAATTACAAAGAAAAAATTATATCTCATTTAATTATAATCTACATTCTGAACAATAGAATGTTATTTAATTTTTCACAAATGTTTTTAGGCATTTTCAACATTTGACACTAATCTATTTTTATTATCTTTTCAAATGAATTTTTTTATTTCTCATTCATTAGTTAAACTTTTTTAGGTCATTAACTTAAATTTAAATTACATGTGATACAAAAATGTACATATTTTTTCTTCTATAATACTTATTTACATTAATTTAAGTAATTAATAAATTATATTTTGTTATTAATACATTAGTTGTTCCAATATTCCATGCTTATATTATGTTGATTACAGTTACATCAACTTTAGTAGTTTAATTTAAAACTATAGCAATTTAATTTTGAGTTTCACAATTTTGTAATGAAGATTAAATCTATAATTAAATACATACGATTTGCTCGTTTCAAAATTCAATAAAATAATGTAATGACAATACAAAAAAATTCACGCATCTGAATTAAATATTTTTGTATGATCATTTTAACACTATCAATAACAATACTAACATTATTTATGTTATCTTAATAATAATTACCATTTAAAATTAAGATGAAAGTGAAATTACAATATGCTATGTTCTTTAATATAGGTATTTAATCTGCACCTAATAAATTGTGAGAAAATTTTTAATAGTAATTGTATTTTGTAAGTTAGTATACAAGCATTTTTATTATCATCTATACGTACACACACACGCATACATAATCTTCATAGAATTAATCAAATTTCCTTCGCTTTATCAAAATCTCAACAAATATTTAAAATTATATTTATACTTTCACAATTTATTTATCTTACAAGCAATATGTATTTAATGGGTTATTTATACCATGAATAATATAACTAAAAACATAATAAAATAAAATAAATTTATTAAATTTATATTAAGTTCGTGATTGCACATATTTAATAACGAATATTTTATTAAAGTGAGTCTCTAGTTCCTGGAAATCAATAATTGCAAAGTGTTTTTATTGCATTTTTCAGTGTTTATGTTAAAAAAATTATAAAATCATTTATATACTATAATTTAACAAAAATGGCTTATATTTTATTATGCATTACATCAACGTTTTCGAAGTGATTTTTGAAAAATATTATTTTTTAATTGAAATAAATATTTTACATTATTTTACAATCAGTATTTTATAAACTATTAAATAATATACTTTATACTTTATTGAAGTAGATTTAAATAAAATTATTTTATTTTTTTTTATTTAAAATATGTTTCATTCATTTATTAAATTTTTAAAACATTCTTTCTAACATAAATGTTCTTTTTGAATATATTGATTCATTTGAAGTCACTAATTTTCTGTTTTAACTTAAGAATAAATTTTTTTTATCTATATTCAAAATTATTTTAATTTGTATTTATATTTTAAAACATTTATCTCAGAAAAGAGACTCACCTAAAATAAAACCTAAATAAAATTTACTTATTATTTTGTTTAAAAGATAAAAATATTTAAATTATTTTTCAAATTCAATTCATATTATATTTTATGAATTTTAATAAACTTAGGATTTCTTCTTTTCTGAAGCATTGAATACTTTTAGTATTTAAATAAAATTCCTACACTAGCTGTTTAACAGCCAGGCACTTGGATTCAAGACTAAACTTTAATGTCAGTTGATTAGTTTTATCCTGTAGTAATTTTAATTATTATTGTAATTTTATACATTAATAAATATTTGTACATTCTTATATATTATATTATTTTTACATTCTTCACACAACTCTAGTATCAAATAACTTTTTAAAAAATTTTGAAATACAAATATTCATTAACACAAAAAATGCATTGTACAGAAGGTATTTAAAATTTTTACATTTATGAAATATACTCATTTCAATATTTAGCATATATTACGAAAATATTATTTTGCATAACTGGAAAATCTATCTTAGATGGTCAACGAAAGTGGATATAAGATGTTTCATTGCATCATCTATCATTACCCATAGACGATTACTGCTAACATTACAATGAAAAATCTCTAGTTCTATGATCGGAGTCGGGGTTTTTTAACAAAAATTGTTAATTATTTATTTCTTACATTTTTATCTTTTTATCAAATAAAGAAAAATTATTACTTTACTAATTTAATGATTTTTTTAACTATCAAACTATTATATGAGCTTAAATAGATTTAACACTACAGCATTGTATAACTACACAGATTTTTGTTTTAAAAAACTTCTATACACAATAACTATTCCTTATTTAGAATGGTAGCAATCAATACCATAATACGATTTTGTAATTATTTTACATTACAAGGAAATAAATATTTAATATTATCTTTAAAAAATTATAAAATGTAAATTTCAAATATTATTCATCAAAAAAAGGGCATAAGTTTATAAATGAATATTGATTACATTAAATTAGAATAAAATTAATAAAAATTATAGATTTGATAGAAGACAATAAAAAATTTTATGCGAACTAAATTAATTTGTCTTTTGATAAACACTATTGATGGTATAATAATTGATAAACAAAAACTGAGTCATTTCCATAAAAAATAATGTACACTGAAATATCACTTAATAATTTAGTATAAATATAACCATGGGTTCTGAGACTTGCACATACTTTTTAAAATTATATAAGTAGTTTATTCATGAAACCAACATAAAATTGATGCTATACATTTGCATCAATATTTTTTGTAAATTTTCAATAAAAAGATAATAAATAATCTATATTTTAATCAAATATTACTACGAGAAATCATGATCAAAACAATGTTTCAGGAAAAACAGTGAGCACAAGAAAATTTTCATCAGCATAAAAAAAGAAATGTTCCAGTAAAATTGCCAACAGTAAAAACATCTTCAGCAACATTCGATTACATAACTAACAGGAGTAACATTCTTTTCAGAGTTGACTAAGCCAGGCAGTTGTAAACTATTTCAAACTTCTACTAATCATCATTAACGCCACAGAGTTAAAAAATTTTTAATCTTCGTGCAAACACGTAGTATTTTAACTTACGTCCGAAACATAATTACGCATATATTCATACATATTTTATATATAAATTATAATAATGATTATATGTAGAATTATAAAGAAAATTCACAAGTTATTAATTAACAGATTTTTATGGTATTTTAAATAGACTAACAGCAAAATTGCGCTTGACTGCTTTTTTATAAAAATTAAATGATAAAAGTATGCCAATTAAATAAAGTATTATTTTAATTAAAGAATAATTAAATTTTGTTCGCGTGAAAATATTTTATGTTTAGAGTAGTTTAATACTATGACAAATTCTTGAAAGCAGTAATTAGATATACACTTTCAAATTATTCTAATAAAATTATCAAATTAATTACAAACATTTTAAAATATAGAAAAAGTAATATGATTGAGACAAATTTTGCTTTTCATAAATATTTTACATCATCAAAATTTATACTCCAAATTTCTAGATATACCTATTGGCCAGTGCAAATATAATGAATGGTTTTCATTATTTCTATTTCACTGATTATACTGAATAATTGCCTATAGCTTCATTTATAATTAAATTAATATAACAATCTGGTATGTAGGTCTTTTATATTCTTATTTCATTATTTTACATGATTTTAAATAATATTATATTAATATACTTATTGGAAAACATTGTACGTACGAATTTTATAAAAATATTACTAAATATTTATATAAAAAGAAATATTTTGAAAACACACAATAGCTTTCTTGGAAATAATTCATAAAATTACTAAAAATTTAAAGAAATTTGATTTTTAATACTTAAAAAACTATATTTACAAGATATTTTTTATTGAAATTTTTGTGCAGTTAACTTCAAATAATATTGATAAAATAATATAACAAATACTTTGGTTCCTGTATTTTGATTAATTTTAAAAATATTTCATGTATTTGAAATAAAAAATTGTAATAAAATAAACGCAATACATCATCATCTATTAAAACATGTTATATAAAAATAAGAATTTTTATATTATAAACTATCATTCAGTATTTAATCAGTAAAACAATGCTACTAAATGTTAGGCATATAAATTTTCTTAAAATAATTTTAGCAGTATATTTTATTGATGTTTCTATAAAATAATTATTTTATAAAATTGAATAAATCTTTTATATATAAGTATTAAACAGAAAATTAAGATCTTTATTTATATTTAAATAAAAGAATAGTATCGATTTAATTGATAAAAAATTGTTTAATTTAATATAGTTTAAAAAAACTGCATTCAAATTAAGTTTTTTCGAAGCGTAATATTTTATCAGTGTTTATCATTCATATGAAATATGAACAATCTCGAATTATAGATATCATTACAAAAGTTTTTGAATGATTTTACATTATAATTACTTTATAAACAATTTTTGATAGCTTTATATTTTAATAAAATTAATAAAAATAGATAATTGCTATCTGTTTCTAATAATTTGCTGTTTTCTACCTAAATTTTACAAGCTTCAATTAAAGTAGAAATTTTTGTTTTTGCTAATCTTAAGTTAGCACTAAATAACACATTAAAAAATCAACACCACTCGCACAAAATTATTTATAATACTTATAACTTTACAGTATCTTATAAGATATTATTTTGGCTCCGTTTTATTTCGCATTCATGCTGTTGATTTGCATGAGTGATATAATTTCTTGTCAATACATACATGATTTTCATTGTTACATACACTTGCTGGCATTGCTACTACTGCTGCCAATAATGCTCTATAGAGCTTTACTTAAAGTACTAATAAAACTGCAAAACAAATATAAAGATAAAGAGGTGAACATCTCTTTATGTTACATTTTCAGTTCCTATACAAAAATACCTTACGAATTGTCTTAATTTTGTGAAACTAGACTTAACGTAGGTATTATAATATTAAAAAACTATAATAAATATGATAATATATGAAGGTCCTTTCCATATTTTATATGAAATTGTGAACTGTACAATAATACATATTAGAATTTATCTTTGTTCAAATATTTATTGTACCAAATTATTATTAAAACAAATTGTACTGTTAACTTATCCAAATTGAAAGAGAAATGGATAAAGCCACCCGTTATATAATCAATCTGCAATAAAAAATATGTAATGAAAGGACCTTGTAATTGGGCTTGAGTTTCTGTGGTGTTTTATACTTTATAACCTGAACATTTGTTTCATACTCTTTACATTATTAAATCCTTGACCAGTCTTGATACTACTGTACTTCTATTTCATAATCATTTGATAATAATTTATGATGCACTTGGCCATCGAAATAATACAATTTGTAACATTTATCCTGATAGTTCTTTTTAAATTTTTCCTGTCCTTTTGTGTAGCTCTTATACATGCCGTAAAGTTTATCTTGTGATGGCCAATTTTTTCGTTCATCTGATAAAATGTATATGCCAATTAAATTATTAAAGGCACACAGGTAGCTTATAAGAGATCAAGATGAGTAATTAAGTTTTAAACCACAAAATTATAGCCACTATAGTTTTATGTTAAATTATCTACTTACACATTATTGATTTGCGGGACTTTGTCACCAAATACAATCTTTTATTGTACAAATGCTAGACACGGATGTCTTTTTGAGAAATATAAGCGTAATTGTATGCGCACATGCAAAGTTTGCATGGCGCTTAATAGTCTAATCTAAAATAATAATCAACTAAAAGCACCCATTTGGTAATTAAAATCTACTTTTACCAAAATTTATTGTTCACAAAAAAACCAATTATTTCAAAAGTAAATAAATTCTTTCAAATAAAATTCATGATTATGCCATTTCTAAACTTAAATTGCATTGAAACTGCAAATTGAAAATTACGATTTGTAAAAATCTTTCCCAGAAAGAAAAAAATGTAAAAAAATTGGCCATCCAAGAGTATATTTCCAAGAGGAATAGCCTACTGGCTGTGCCTTATTCCTATAGCTCACTTACTCGTTTAAGACACAAGATTATTTGGCTTAAAACCGCCAAGTATTTAATTTTTTTCTTATCTTTGGCCTGACGAGAGCTTTAACAATGTAATTTAACATTTATGCAAAATACATAACTCTTTTGGTATCTGCATGAACTGTTATTGCTCTTGCCATTGCACCGGGTGTCCTATCTTCACTGCATCCTGATTGATGAGATCCTTCTCCACTAATAAGGTAGTAATTTCAAATAAATAATCTATAAATAACTTTAATCAAAGCATTAAAATGAAATTTGTACTAACCTATCATGCTCCTTTTCAACAAGATGATATCTAGCTCGAAAAGCAACCAAATGTGCATAATAAGCAGGTGCTGGTATACTAACAGACCTCGTACACCTTACATATGTATGGCATAGCTGGTATGTTAGACACTGCAGCTCATCACTTTCAAAGTGATTATCATCCCAAAGTACATGATAATGGGATGGTCTAGATGTTCCCTAAAATATTATTTTATAAAAACTTGGAATTTTATACTAAATTAAAAATATTTTTACCTGAATTCCTTGATGACTACAAAGGTAAAAATCAAACTCTGTTGGATGTGTAATGCAAACATCAACTGTTGTTCCAGCTGGAATATTTCCACTTTTACCACTTTGTTCTTTCTTATCTGCACAAAAGAGTCGTGTATGATGACGTTTTTGGACAACAATAAAAGTTATACCAGGCCTATAATCAGCTTCAAGCTTAATACAAGCTTCACGAATAGCTGTAAGTTCATGTTGAAGAACATGTAAAAACTGCCCTTCAGATACAGCATCACGATATAAAATAATTCTATGTGGCTTATAACCTCCTGTACTCTTGTAAAACATGACGAGAAGTTCTCTATTAAAAAAAGATGATAAATATATTTGATTCGTTTATAATAAATATTTATTTGTATAAAAATACTTTACCTGACCATAGAACTCAATTCTTGAATTATTTCTTGCCTATGCTGTTGAACTCTTACAGTGGCTGCATATCGAGATGGATGAGCATCCATGCTGCCTACAACTGCAGCTATACTAGGTTTTTTATTATCGCCAGCAGGAGGATGTGTTACATCGGCACCAAGAAATATGACAGGTTCATTAAAAACTTTTGGCCTAATGCTTGGTACTAAAATACTGTTAATTCCACCTAGTTTGACGTTAATTTTCAAACACAAATTCGATAAAGTTTGTGGTGAAGTTTTATTAACATTTTTAGCTTGTACACACTGAGTTGCCATTCCTAATAATGTATCTCCAACTCTTTTTACTTCAGCTGTATTTAAAAAATAATATTTTACATGTAGCATTGACTTATTCAAATATAGTTGATATAAATAAATTGTTTACCATATACTGGAGTTTTTCCAGGTAGAACTACACATACAAGTTGCAAAGCTTGAAAGGTGGATTTTAAATATCTAAACATAGGTTCTACTTGATCAGGTCCAGTGGCATATTTACAGAAACAAGGTTGACCTATAATTGGCATTCCAGCATCATTACTAATTTTTTGGAGCTGCGACGTAAATGCACGTAATGCATCTTCTCGGACTGTTCGTTGAGGAGCAAAACATGCTATAGCCCATACTCGGATTTCAACTCCTGTAAAAAATTGTTTTCCACGCATGTCCCAAACACCTTGATTAGGCAGTGCTTGTTGTTTTGTCTTTAAAGAGAAAAAAAATTATTTTGGATAGAATTAAATACTTATATAAAATAATAACTTTTAATATTATTCCAGTTTTTATATGTAAAAATGTAAATTACAAGATTTTAATCTTTCCCGTTGTAAATTAGCAATATTTAATAATAAAGATTTAAATATCTATATATAGATCTAAATATAAATAATAAAGATATATATTTTTAATACTTTAATATAATTAAAAAATTATTAAATCCCCAATTTATGTAAGATACATACGTAAGATGCAACAATTGTTTATATGGAACAATAAGTTTTTCACCTGCCCAGTGATGGAACTAACACGCCCTCCATATTGCAATTTTGGTGGGGGCAAAATTCGTCCTCTAACTTCCATCATATTATTAGAAATAGTAAGGCCAAATTCTTGAACGTATGAATCATTATTGAAATCTGCTCGCCTTACAAGATTATTTATTTCTCTTTCACGATCAGGAGCTGAACGAGCCGTAGCTTTTATCATTGTTGATGTTTGCATGTCTGTTAATTTTTTTATACATCGTTGCCCAGCTACAATATTGCAAACCTATAAGACGTATTTAATACATTTTTTAATGAAAGCTCCAGTTGAATAAAAGATACATGGAATGTATAAATGAAATTTAAATAAAAATATAATATACCTCTAATGGTAAATATGTGTGTTTATGTTCTTGACCAACTTGAAGGCACGGAAGATGTGGATAACGTAGTTTCATTTTGTATTTATCTAAAAAGTATTTCGAAACTGTACATTCAACAGTTTGTCCATTTTCTAATTGTAAAGGAAATCTGTAAATTAAATTATTTTTTAAAAAGAAAATAATTTGTTGGTATTAAAAACGTTAGAATATAATATATACTTACGATTGCATTTGGGCTGGTTTACGAGTAACATTGCAAACTCTGTATTTCCTTCTCATTGTACCACAATGAGTAATTTCAATTTTAAGTCCTTTAATTTCCTTGGTAAATTTTACTCTTTGTGAATCCGTTAATGGTTTTCTTTGTTCATTTATGTCACGTATATCAAGAACTTCACACATAAATTCTATTACTGGTTGTGCCTTATAGAAAGCAGTAGCAGATACTATAAAAATAAGTATAATTATATTTGTATTTCATTTTAGAAACAATATGCAATTAAATAAATATCGTGATTAACAAATTTACCATCAATATTCAGCATCATTTTCCATTGAGATGGTCTTACAGATTGATGGAAACCAAACCATACTTCTCTACCACCACCTAACGGGTGATAATAACCATCTGGACTACTAAAAAACGATCTTCCAACTGGTGTATAAGTCATAGAAGGAAGATGTCTCATAACTACATCCAAAGCAAGAATTGCATCATAAGGAATCTGCCTGGTTCTTCCTTCTAAAGCTTCTTCAAGAGCAAATAAAGAGACTTGTGCTACCCATTTGATTACTACTCTGAATACTCTATCCTTACCTTCTCCAGGTAATATTACCTATAGATAAATTATAAAAAACTTATCCATTGTTTGAGCAGTGTAATATATATCATTAAAAACTATTTTAATTTATATATGCAATGTTTTTACCTCTAATTCTAATTTGTCAGTACCAATTGGTAAAGGGTCCCGAGTATATAAATTATTTCTACCATCAAACACAGGTTTTAGAGTTCCAAATATTTTACTATACGCATGTACCATAGTTTCAATTATTTCTCTATTAACTTTGCGTGGACATTTATCAGGTTGAATGTTTATGTCATAATGATGAACAAAACCACGTGGCATAGTAATTTGAAAATGATTAGCCCTCAGACCAATTACTCGCCCTTCTCGACCAATATTTGGTCTTCGTGGACATGCAAACACTAATAAAAATCATAATAATTAATTATTATTTAAATATTTTAACTTAAGAAAACTTACTGGGCAGATCAGGAGGCTGAGGAGGAGTATGTGTTTGCTGAGTAGGAACCAAGCCCAATGTACTGGGAGCTACAACACTACTTCCAGTGCTTCCAGCAGCGCCTACAGCAGTGCTTGTTGTGGGCCCTGATGGAGGGGCTATAAACATAAAGGTTGGAATTATAAGAAAAGTAGAATAACATAACTGGTGACAGGCTAGGTATGACAACACATGGACACTCAATCTTCTGTACTGGAGCAGTGCAATTAATAGTGTATAATATAAAACCAAGAGTATTACACTGTATCCTCATTACTAGTGTGGGATCGTTTATTTGTAATCTGTACCCTTAAAAGTCCTTTAACGACATGCGCTAGTTGAGCGACAAGTTCATTTGGGGTCATTCCGAGCAGCTTATAAACGATAGAAGACAAGCAAGCATACGAGAGAGCAAGAAGGACAAAGTAAGTTTGAGTAAGCAAGCGAATGAGTGAGAGAGAAGGAGAGAACGCATGAACGAGCGCGTCATCAAGAAAGTGTGCAGAGCGTCTATGCTCCGTCTTTATATTGAAAAACTGAGATAAAAGATTTTACTACTTAAATAATGATCTTATGAAATTAAAATATAAGCAGTAACTGCGCATTTTCTTGGCCTCACTTAATTCACATGTCCAATCATCTCATACGCTGTCTTTTACTCTCAGTCATTAGCTCGCAAATATAATACTCACGCGGTGCTACAGGATACATAGTTGGTGAATATTATGACTCCGTAGCCACTGCCCACTATTAAATAAAAACTTGAATCAAAGGAATAAGGACCCACTTCTGGCACAGCGCAATTCCGCACAACACACACTCGTTAAACTACCCTGCCCCTGAACACCAAGGGATAGAAATACAAGCTACTGCTGCCTGCACTCTGCAGGTGCTCCATGCACTACTGCCAACCTTCAATCCTTCAAGTTATAAACATTTTGAACGCTGGAGTATTCACGTGTTTCATTGGTCAACTCCCCTACGTTCTTGTAAGCATTGCTAGGAAAAGTGTATGTCACTAGTTTACTACTATTTTACACTGCTTGTGAGTACGACGCTTTTGGAATTGATAGCTTATAAGCTAACTTTTCAAACTTTTCATTATGCACCAGTCTAGCATTCGATGTTATATATTTTATTACAACATATGCACAGATTGTTGATTTATGTCATTGTTAATTTATTATAAATTAATTGAAAATTCCCCTATATTTTAACTCTTATAAATATTCTTTTTTTTTTTATAAATTATTTACGTATAAAATTCTATATTATATACAATTAAAATAATAAAATTTCTATATATTAGACTGTAAATATATATTTATATATTTAACTGTAAAAATATAATTATCTTTAATTATCTATAATTATCTAATGATAATTATTTTTCTATAATGTGTAACAACAATTTATTAAATAAAATTATATAATATTAATATTACGATTTCAATCGATAAATATCTACATTTATTTTTAAAAGCTAATAAAAATGAAAAATTAATTCTATAGTTTTATACCAAAGCCCTTGAAAAAAAAAATTTTTAATGTCGTTAAATATAAATAAAATAAAATATATGTGTTAATTTCATAGATCTAATTTAAATATAAAAAATGTAAACACGTTTTTTTTTAACTTTCAGTGCATATTAATATATTTCCATTAAAATAAATATTTTTATATGATTTAACTACCAGTAACTGAGTTTAAAATTATATGCAATTTTTACATTTGTAGTACATGTGCGTACAATACCATAAACCTAAGAAAGTAAATAGCAACGTTGGAAGGGAGAACAAAGGTGAAGTTATAAGATTCAAATAGAATCACGGCAACGTCGCAAAAGCGTTTATATCTAGCAGTCGTATGCTCAGTTATCGACAGTGTTATTCTATTCGGTGTTAGAAGTTTGAACTAGTTAAGCAGTCCGACGACTGTCCACACATGATAATTTTTGGTAATTAGATATTACATTATAATATATAACTTAGGGCATAACAATAACATTAACAATAATAACAATAATAATAATAATAATAATAATAATAATAATAATAATAATAATAATGAACTCTTTAAATAACACAATCATTAATTCAGTATAATAGACGTTTTACTACTCCTTGAAAAAAAAAGATTGCAATTATTAGAAAATATGTTCAACGTATAACTGTTAAACAGAATGACATGCGGATTAATGGGGCTGCTTTCTAGTTCATAGAAGCTGTTAAAAATGTCTATATCATTTAGTGGATGTCGGTCCAAAGGTGGTGGATTGATCGGCGCTATTTCAAAGCAAATTAAACTTATTAAGCTAGGACCATTAAAAAAAATCACCGTTCGTTTCGATCCTTTCCATCAGAAGGTTATGGAAACGAGGTTAGTTCTTTTCCAAATTATTTAAATTAACTAGAATCATTGAAAAGAGATATCTTTAAAATAGTAAATAATGTGAATACACAATATTACTAAAAATTATTTTTTGTATTATTTTTAATTGATAGGTTTAAGTAATGTTAAATTACGTTTATGTAAAACATTGCGAACAAACGAAGTTTTAAGAAAGTTTGTTATGAACCGCTATAATGAAATATACTCAAAAATACTAGAATATTACATTTGTAGCAAGAATTATGGATTGGTTTACATGATGTGACGTCAATAATTCACGCATGCGTATTGAATACAACTAAATACGACTGTTCTGCTTTTTATCTTTTATTAGTGAAAACTTCCGAGTTTAGTATCATTCGTTAACAATTCAGTCATTATGATAATAGTGTTTGTCGCGTTAAACCAAATACTTTTAGCCAATAAGTTTTTTCGTTAAATTAAATAAAGAATTCTAAAATTAACGATGAATAGGTTCGATTGTAGGAAGAGTCAAAGAGAACAAAATTTCAATCGGAGTTCATTCCAGGTATGCTTCTAAAATAACTCGCATAAGTGGGTAGATTCTTTGGCTTAGTCTATTTCTTTACCAACATATCTTCATTTACTCAGCGTTTTAATACATACACGTAAAGTATTATTAAAAAAATTTTTTTAGAACTGTACTATTCTACTTGTATCTAACCACTATATATGGATACTTATTTTCTGACTGAATAGAAATTTTAAAAGATACAAATCTTATTATCAAGTATTATCAAGTTTTGATGCACTCAAATTATTTTTTTTCAAATAACCTATTCCCAAATCATAATTATAATTATTTTTTCAATTTTTATATCGTATAATTTGAATATAATAAATTCTTTTTATTACAAGAAAATAATTTTGGATACTTTAATGTTAAGTTGTTATAATAATTTTATTATATTTAGAGTATTTTATATACTAATAAAAGTCATTTTTTAATATTAAAATTTTAATATTCTTATTATTATAAAAAAAGTAAATGCATTATTCTAAACTTTTATGTCATAATTAATACAATATTTGAATTATTAGTAAAAAAATAGTTGTTATAAAGTTTATTAACAAGTATTATTTTATAAACAATATTAAAAATCAAGATTTAAATTTCAAATTTATAGATAATAGATTATGTGTTTAGTCAAAAATACAAAATAATTATTACATTTATTTTTATTTAAAATATCGCAATGACTGATGAAAATAATTAACATAATGTAATATGTCAAGAACTTAAAAAAACAAAAAATTTTTTCAGTATCTATAATTTAATGTCAATTTCATGAAACATTTTAAACTTTGAAAAAAATTTTTTCATATTCATATAATTAATTTATAATATTAATTTTTATACTTATATTATAAAAACATATTGGAAATATTTTATAACATTTTAATAGAAAAATTATAAACTTTAAAATATACTCCTTAAAATAAACTAATTTTATGTATATTTAGATCATACATTTTCAATATGTACGTGTTTATAATTTTATTATAGTAAATTTATTCAAACCAAACAACTCACTACCAAAATAATGAAATAATACAAAAATGTAATTAATTTTAGGCTTAATTGTAAGTTAATAAGTCTTAGGATTTTTATAAACTAATTCAAATTTATTTTATTTATATTATTTTAATATTTTTATATATATTACATTATTTTGACAGTCAACTTTTCCTTTAATTAATTCTCTGTATTAAATATTATAAAAGTAAGAATACAAAATGTTTTTATATTTATAAATTAAGTATTTATATTTCTTCTTTATACATAAAAATTCATTATATTATATATTAAAAGAAAATTACAAATATATCTAGTGATATTTGAATCTTAGTTAATAAAATAATAAATTTATTGTATATTAGTGAGTTTGGTTTAATTTTCGGAAAATATTATAATTATTGGTAGAGAACAAGAAATAACTATTACCTGTACATTGGCCACATCCGTATGCTTTACCAAGCATAGATACTGCCGTAGTTATACGCAATGTACTTAAATCCGGTACTGGAATTGGTAATTGCTGTTCCATTTGAGCCATGATTACTGAAAAAATCATGTATATTACAATCTTATAAATTATTGAAACAATCAAATAATTTGTCATACTTCATTAATTAATTTACATTTTATAATTTTTAATAAAAATTTTATTTAAGTTTAAAACCTAATAGTTTAGGTCACTTTTATAGGATAAACATCTCAATTAATTATTTTTAGTAACAAATGTATACAATTATGGATATGAATTAACAAAATTTATCATCATTAGCCACTATTAAATATGTTAAAAGTGCGTATCGTTTATAGAGGATATTTAAAAAAATAGTTTATATACTTATTTTCTTTTAATATGTAAGTAATATAATTATAATTAATTGAAAAATTATCAGTTGTGAAAGCAATGATGAATTAAAATAAGTTTTTTAATCATATTCTAAAATAAAGTAAAATTAAGACACAATTTTATGACCTTTTCAGAGATTTCCTGTATTATTTATCGTCACCAAAGGTTTTATCTACTAATCCATCGTGTTTTCTTAAAACGGAAATTGTTTGCGATTGTTCAGATCCACAAGTTATATGTAATTTTGGTGAGTTTACTTGTACATGGTTGATAGAAAAATGTAAATATTAATTATTACCTAAAAAGATGTATAACTCTTCAACGTAATTTATAAGAAAATATTTTTTGATGAACTTGAAACATTCGTATTAGAAATTTGTATTTATTATTTTAATCATAATATTTATTTCATTCTAATATTTGTTATTTTAAGAGTAATCATTAATAAAATAAAAACTAGAATTTCTCCAATAAACTTATTAGTGGTTATCTTCTACAACTTTTCTGTTTGCATAAATTACAATATAACAACATAATTTTTAAGGAACTTTATATTTAAAACGTTTCTTTTTTTTTTAATGTAATGTTATAAAAGAAATTCGATAAAAATCTAATTACACGCAACATATTTATTTTATTTATCACTACTACACGATTGGAATTATCAAATATTTATATTTAAAAAGTACAATACATAAATATAATTTATTTTTTCAGATATTTTAGATTAGATAATGAAATATAGTGTATTTTATATAAATGTTCTTCAAATAATATATTTCTAAATGAGAATAAAAACTGTATAGAAATTAATTTCATGTTTGTAAGAAATTACAATAAATTATATACTTTTTAAAAATAATTTATGCAATAGTTTAAATTAATATTTTAAACTCTTAATTTACTCAACTAATAATTTAAACTATTCGAACAATTTAACACTTATATCATATATTGTTTATTACAATTTACTTATCAATGACATAATTTGAGATATACATTTTAGGTACATAAGTAAATATACTTTAATTTTATTTATTTATTATTTGATTTGTTTAAAATTACATCTACTATGTAACATTTTTTATTTTATAATTGTAAGTATTTTAAATATTTTAGAAGTAACTAAAATTGCATTACTTTTTGGTAGAATTTAAATTTAATATGATAAATCTATAAAATAATCTAATTAATTAAAAATATTTAATTAATATAATATAGTTTATTTCTATTATTTTTTTGTTACAGGAAATCAAGAAAAATTAATTTTTAAATCATCTAATTTAACAGCCCTTGAACTTTTAACGCTTTTTAACAAACACGTCAGTACTCGTGTTTCAACTGTGCCACAGCCAGTAATTTTAAAAAAAGGAGGAAAAAAGAATTTTAAATGAATGAACTTTTTCATTTGCAATACTCCATATAGTTTTACCAAATTATCGTTTAATTAAATGACTATTTGGCAAGTATGTAGCAAAATAAGAATATACAAAATATGGTGCTATTGACATTAAATGCCAGAAACACTTATAAAAATTAAAATTATCTGCTTTTTGTATTATCCACACAAGAAGTCCATCTAACACTATTCATTTATGAAAATTATCGTAAAATTTTAAATAAATGCGTAAACTTAGATACTAACAATATTTAAATTTTTGAATGAACAAACAGTTACTGATTTCAAACTTTATTTTACATTGACATAAACAAGAATTTATAGATCTTTTCAAAATGTCAGGATACATGAGTCCAGAAAAAGGCTATAGTATGAAATTAATTGATACACTTTATAGTCATGTTCCAGCATTTACAGATGTCTTCGATGAGGAAACTTGGTACATATTTGTTACTTGTTTTGTATTTATTACCATCCTAGTCGTTTTTATACTTTCTAGATTCATAACTATCAAGCCAATAGATTGAGTGTCATCACATCCTCAATTTATTAATTTTCAAAATATAAAGTATGAATAAATAATTTGAAGCAAATTTAATGTAGTCATATAAATATGGTGTTTACAGAAAAGTTTTAAAATGTAATTCTAAATGTTATATCTTATTCAATTCTATATATTATTAGTAAAAATATAAATAAACTTAAATAATGTATTAATTTTAAATGATTTTATATTTAATTCTTTTCAAATCCAGAGCCTACATGAATATTATATTTTAAAAACTTTATTTATTGATTTTAATACTAACTTCTTTAACTTGATTTCTTTCTATTTTTAGTTTTTATATTTTTGTATATATTACTTAAGAATGTATACATTTCTATCTTATTACACTTTCTATTTTAGTTATAAACAAGCAATAATAGTACAATAAATTTACCTTTTATTTGTTTGTTGAACAGTGCTGAAAACAATGTCAAAGTTTATCAGAAAATCCAAGCACCTTGTATGCAGTCCTTGTTTAACACCTTTTAGTTGTTAGAGTTAATCTGTCACAGTATTTGATTATTTTATATCCACATATGTAATTCAATTTTTACAAAAATTGTACTATTTATATTATTTATAAATATGAATTATTGTTAGATAATCAGTATCATTATACTGCATAAATGTGATTATATTACAGAAAAAGAAAATAGAAATGATCTTTTTGTCTTTATACATAAATAAATTTTAAAAAATTTTGCAAAGATTTGTAATAAATATGATATACACTTACAGATAAATATATATTTATGTTATGATTATAATACACTTATATTTCTGTAAAAGTAAATTAAGGTTCTGTGTAATTACAAATTAATTTTTAAAAACTTATTTAAAATTCACTCTTCCAATTTTTATATTACAAGATTATATTAAATTTAATCTATGTAATCTTTATTATAAAATTCCCTTCATACTTTATTTTATTATTTACTAATTGTTATTTAAAATATTGGTGATAAAATTTGAAATTATTGTATTTTTCATTAAATATTACTATTTTATTTTTTAAAGATTAATTATGTTTATATTTTAAAACTGTAAATAATTCAAAGAATCATGGTCTTTATAATAACTTATATTTTTTACCAACGGAAAAATATAAATAATTGAATAAAATATTGCAAAATTAATTTAGAGTATTAATAAATAAATAAATATCTTACAAAAAAACAATTTTGTGTAAGTGTAATTTGTAAAAATTGATTGTACATATAAAAATAGAAACTGTTCTGAAAAAGGCATTAAGTCGTGTATATGAATAAATTGAATTTTGTTTATAGAAGATAAGATACAAAAACAATGAATAAATAAATGCTTTAAGTATCAAATGAAATAGTGTAAATCGTTAAGTGAAAAAAAAGGTTAGTGTTACTTATATAGAAGATATGAACGGGCATATCACGTATCATTAATTTATTATAAAAATACAAATTTTTAAATATTTTTTTCTACACATTAAATGTGTTTTAAAAAACTATAAGCGATCGATATAGTACTAAGATTAATGCCATTATATCTATAAAAGAACCTCCGTGCATCATCTGTCTCTCTTTTTCTTTATTTGCTTCTTTGTCTTTGAATATGTATGTATTTGAGCTTGCATTTGCGCACGTAAGCATGCACACTTTGTCTCATTGATTCTTAAAAATGTTGCTTAATTAGCCTGGTGTGTGCGCGCGTGCGTGCGTGTATGTGTGTATGAACATTCATGTGTTATATGCCTGTTACATTAAGTATATATTTTATTAAAAAATATTTAAAAAAAATTAAAAATGGAATTTTTATTCTTTAACGTCATGTTGTATATGTACACACAATGATCTTTTTTCTCTCTTGCACAACCGGTATAGAACTGCTTGTCTCACCCTGTACACTGCTGATGCATTCAATTATTCCTTAAATATCTCCATTCTGGTGTTGTTCTCAATTGCTCTTCTTGTTTCCAATCACTGTCACAACAAAACGAACTCACGCAGTTGCCATATACGTAACTTTATTTTTCAATATACTCCACTTTTTCAGGTAAATACGGTACTCTTATAGACCCCAAATTGTTTTACTATATTTCATCATGGGACGCGAGTGGTTTCTAAAATAAATAATTATTAAAATTGCTCTGAATTAAATCAAAATATTAGCGAACTCTCAGCTTAAAAAACGATTCAATGATGAAATCGGACGCGCAGTCTCACTACACTCTGAGCTGCAATTTGTTCTCCGTATCAAATTAAGCGTATGTCGCGAACTCGAATACAGATCACTTCAGAACTGACTTTTTCTGATAGTATATACGATCTCAGACTTTGAGAATTGCAATGTTTCAACTAGTCACATATTCAAAAAAATGTTCAACCTAATCATATTATAGGATATCTTAATGGTATAAATCTCGATTTATAAACTCAAATTGTTGTAGTTCAATACGTTTCCAAGGTCGTACTGTACCACAATTCTAAAACAGTCAAAAGAGAAACAGATACACCGAGAGAAGGGTGAAGAAAGAAGGTTCTCACTTCCCCCACTTACACTACTCTTTACACCGTGTCTATATTTTCACGAGATGTGCGCATGCTCTGTGCACAGGAATCCTGTTAAAAAAGAAAAGGAAGAAATAATACCGTTTACGTCATATAATCTGTGATCACATTTTATTCCGGGTACATTTACTTACGTAAATAAATATAAGTTTATTTGACGGCTTATGCTTCTTAATGTTTTAAAATTACTTCCGTACCTCGTTATTTCATATTTTTTCTCAAAAAGTCCTTTAAAATTATTATAAATTCATAATTCACAAATTTCTTTGTTAAAATAATTGTTACTGTAAATCTCCGATTAAATAAATATTAATGTTGTGTATTATAATAAAAATAATTTATATATTTTTTATCAATCAAATTTTTGTGTATATTACAAAAATTAAATTAGATTACTTGTTTATAGTTTGTTTTTCGTACCCCCCCTCTCTTACTCGTATATTTAGACATTGATGGAAGTATTTTAAATGACACTGTTTAGGATTTATGTCTCTAATTTTTAAAATATTTAATAACGCATATTATTTAATAAAGAAGGCATAATTAATTTAAGTTTTACATTTCTTTAAAATATTATAATAATCCACAATTTGCGATGATTAATCTACTTACATTTAAATATATCTTAAATAAACTTTTTTCATTTAATTATAAAATACTGAAACGTATCGTTATATAGCCTTTATTTTTCTTACGAATGGCGGCGTAGTCGACGAAGTCAATGTTACAGGTACCGTAGAGTTTCAAGTATCGTATTACATGATAGTAGTACTCATAGTCAACTGACATCACTATATGTATGATTATACAGGCGCACGCGCGTACTCATCTATGATACATGCATTTAACTTTACATACGATATTATGGTATTTTAGCGATTTCTGATTTTTATCTACTAATAATATAATAAATCTTTCATTATTTTTTCTTTGAATATGGATACACGCATGTAGTGAAATGTAGTTAAGAAATACTTAAGAAATATAGTATATTGAAGTAATCATTTGTATATACGAACTTGATTAATAAAAAACTAACAAAATAATTAATGCATAAGTATTAAAAACAAATCTTATAGAAAATATTTGATAATTTTCATTGAAATACATTAATAGTATTTAAATAATTTTTATTAAATTTTTAATTAGTAAATAAACATATTATTGAAAAAATTATCAAAAAGTATATACAAAATGAAATAATGTATTTAAATATTACTATATTTTAAAAATTGAATTACAATTAATATATCATCTAAATATAAGAAATATTTTTAACTTTCCTGTTAGTACGATATTTTTTAGTTTGCGAAAAATGATTGAATTGTTTTTAGAAGAAAATGAGATGATTAAATCCAATATTTAAATGTTTTTCGTTTTATTCTATATTTCATATTTATTCAAAAAAAATTTTTGTATCATTTACAATTATTTTTAGCTGATGAAAGATAGACATTAAATTTAATGTTATAAAATATTTGAAGTTTCCTAATTGATTGAATATCATGAAATATTCGATAAAGAAAAACAATAACTTATTACTTATTTCATTTTTTTATTAAATGCATTATTTTTTGTACTACTAACAATATTAATGTTATAGAATTATTTATCATTATTTGGATTTAATATGAATTAAATTTAGTGCGACTCATAAAAAGGAATAATTAGATTCTTTGCATATATCCAAAGCATGTGTTCGTTTTTTTATTAAAGTTATTTTACATTTAGTAATGCAATTTTATCAATTAAGAGTCTAGAATATATGCATATTATTAAAATGCTTTCATAAACTAATTTTAATAGTCATATAAATAATCTAGCAATAAATAAATTTTATATTAATAATTTTATATTAAAAGTTGAATTTATTTAATATATTTATTAAAAATATATGTCAAATTTGAAAACCATGATTTAAATTCAATCTTTAATTTAATTGATGTCACAAATTGATGAAATTGGTATCACTAAAGTAACTTCAATCAAATCTATTTACATAATAGTTTTCAAATCTTAAATAAAAATTGCTACTATTATCATTGAACAATTAATTAATAATTTTTTTATTATTAATTTTCCGAGGGCAGTTAGATAAATCTATGATTATTCATTAAATGATTCGTTTTTTGTGAGTTTTTCTATAATTTATCAATCTTATCGATTTAGGTATGCATAGAATTTTAAATAAATTTAGTAATCATTTTTTGACGACACTCAAATTTTGCGTTTTTATTAATTTATGAATAATTCTTTGAACAAGAATAGATTTTTCAGAAACCGATTTCTTCAGTATAATTAATGATTTTTATATATAAATGGTACTAATAATAATAATAATAACATTTTAAGAAAATAAATATTAGTGTTTTATTATATTCTCACTATCAAATATTCAATAAACAAAATTCTCTTTAAATTATTTAGCCTGTATAATACCAGATTTGTGATAAATAATGGTAAAAATCTACGATTACAGTATTATTTTGAAAAAAGTAATTCTTCATACTTTTATATTTTATTAATATCTGAGTTACTATAATATATTATAAAACTAAAAATTTAATCAAAATTAAATTTAAAATAAATTCTCTATTTTCAAAGGTATATTATTTTTAAATAATTATATTTAGTGTTAATTAAGTTACGATAAAATTTAATATTATTCTATATTTAAACAAATAATAATTAGTCTTTTAATTTTTAAATATAAGCATTCACAGTAGAATAAAAAAATTATAGAATCTTTTAGTCATTAAAAATATTAAACATAAATTTTCTTTATTTTACTCTAGTGTACATTTTTTTAGTTAAATAAAGTTAATATAAAATGTTAAGACATTATGTAAAAATTTTCGACAATTAAAAGTTTTTATATATACTATTCATATAAAGTGTACCAAATATAATTTTTAAATAACTTAGAACATATGTTTATTTTATTTGATAACAAAATATTTATTATTATCTCATTAAGAAAAGTGGAGCTATATTTTTCTTTGAATTTTATAGCTATAACAGAGTTAAATTGTTTGATGAAATTTATAATAAAAAAGATTATAATTTAACACTTATAATATTTGGATTAAATTATTTAATTTTGAAAAATGTTCATAAAATTCAATAATTTAATATTTATGAATTTAGAATAATTTAAAATCAATAGGAGGATAAATAAGTAAGGTTTATTTTTAAAATGTATTTATTAATGAAAAATTTGTTTTAATAAACGAGGTAAATTACATTTATATATAATAAGTGGGTGTTCAGAGGTGCGAGTCTCAGTCAAGTGCCATACCCTCATCGTCGTCGTCCTTCTTATTGGGCTGTTGCTGGGTTTTGGCTTGTTCGGCGTTCTTCGCTTGATTGGGTGGAGTTGGAGAGGTCTCACTATTAACCTCGCTTGTATTTGCAACTGGATTATTAGCCTCTGTTTCGAGAGCGCTGACAAAATCCTGGATGTTACCACTAGAAGCGGCGTTAACCGCTTCCGCCCCCAAACCAAATTGTTGGACAACCGGGGCCGCTTGGCCCGACTGCAAAGCAGACCAGAACATTGATAGCGCCTGCGAGAACTGGGGGGACGAGAGCGTAGTAGAAAGGCTGTCCCCAGGTGGCAAGTGAATGCCTACCGCATCTTTCAGACTCTCGATTGCGGAGATCGCTGCTGGGATGGCTGCGCTCAGTTCACTTGCTACGCCCCTCTGCCAGACAAGAAGCTATACTGTAGCTCGTCGAGAACAAGAATAATAAAGCTCGTCGCGCTGGCCATTCCTGCCACCCCAGCCGCGAGATAGAGCCATAGCCCTTCTCCTATTATTTACCAATCCATGTTTAATACAAGAATTGTTATTTGCCTCAAGCATGAGCAGCTTATCTTATAAATTGTCTTATTATGCTCTTACTATTTTTTAAAATATAATTATAAATTAAGTTTACACGCTGAAATACAAGTTATTAACAAGTTAATAACTTGCCAACCAAAACTTACTGTATTTAAATGTCTTCTTTAAAGATATTTGACCTTCCTTACAAATATCTCGTATCTGTTGGTACTTTTTACATATATTTATAATATGTAAACTGAATAAAAGAAAACATTGATTTTCATTTTCATTCATTTTCAATATCAAGTTTTAATATCAAAATCATATTATATAAAGGGCTAATCAACGAATTTTAAGCCAAAGATTTAAAAATATAATTAAAAGTACTGTTTAAAATATGTTGAAAACAGTTAAACATAAGGTAAACTTTAAATTATGCATTAACCCAAAATTTCTCAAAATTAAATTTTGTAATTTTTTCAAATTAGTGAGTATGATACAAAAATTTGATGGTCTGCTAATTTAATTAAAATATTGTTATACTTTATATTAAAATAATGTTATATATTATCATAAATTACTTTAAATTACAAAAAAATTGATAAATATTTTTAAATGAAAATTAAATATTTAATACTTTCAAAGTTTTTATAAATTTTTTTGTGTTGAATTTTTATAGTTAATTAATGAGAAAAATATATTTTTATTAGAAATTTTTGTAAATTTTATATTTTAGATAAAAACATGGCTTCTTCATACAATTCGCTTTTGAGCAAGAGCAATAACAAATTTTGAAATATGGTTTAGTTCTATTTAAATTTTAGAAATTTCAGGCTACATCTTTAATAATACTTTCAATTAAATTTTTAAACTTTGTGAATATGCTCTTGAATATTTAATTCATAAATTAAAACAAAAAATTGACTTTCATTCATTATAGATTTTCTTCAAATTTATCTTAAACTCCATTTAATTTTTATTATTATAAAATATTTTAATATTTTAAACTGAATATTTATATTAAGTTAAATAATAGTAATCTCATTAATTCTTGAAGTTCTATTTATAGAAAGTGAAAATATATTTTCTTATTTTGTTATCGATTAAACTACCTGAACTGCTGGTTCCGTTCCAGGTGGTGTTGGAATCCCAGATAAAAAATTTTGCAAATCACTAAGACGTATTCGATTATTTTCAACTGCTGAAGGTGCTGATGGCTCTGTTGATCTTCCAACTTGAGAAGATTTAGCACCTTTGGAGTCTAATTAATAAAATTCAAATAAGAACACATAAAAGATGAAATTAAGGTGAACTAAATTAACTAATTTTTATTAATTACCAACTGTTTTCGTAGATGATTCTGAAACTGTTGTAGTAGGACCAGGAGTAAGGGAGGCAGGTGGTCTGGATGCTGTAGTTGTAACTGGAGTTAATGAAGATGTTGTGGAAATTCTACTTCCACTAAAAGGTCTATTCATAGTCCCTAATAAACTACCAAGTCCTCCAATTTGTCCTACACCTCCAAATAATTGCATTAATTGTTGCTGTGACATATTGTTTAATAAATTTTGCAAGTCCCCTTCTGGGTTTGCACCACCACTTCTTTGTGATCCAAGAGTAGGAGGATTGTTGAGAACTTCATTTATTTTTCTACAATGTTCATCATCCTTATCTGTTTTAAGATCCTAAAAATTTTCATTTAATCAATATATATTTTAATTGAGTAAAGTTTAACAAAATAATAACTTATAATAATCTGTAAAATAGTTTTTAAATTATTTTTATTAATTATTACCCTTCATAAATTTGAGCATTTTAACGAATAATCTGTTATTCATTAAAAATAAATAAAATACATAATACATAATATAATAATGTAATATATAAATAATAAATTAAACCAGAAGTTTCTTGAATATAAATAAATTTAATATAATCAATGATTTACTCTTTTTTCAAATACAAAATTAATAAAATAAAATTGGTATTTAAATTGAATTTTATTTAAAAATATTTGAATTCATTATGTATTTAAATTGAATTTTATTTAAAAATATTTGAATAGTTAATTTATTACTTTATGATACTAAACACTTTTAATTTATAGAAAAACTATGTAAATTTTGGATTGTAAAATTTTTATTCATAACTATTTCTTTTGAACGCAAACTTCTAAATTATAATTAAATTTTGTATTAACAGTTAACGATTTTAGTTGCATATTAATATAATTAATATTACCTGTAACCAAAAGAAAAATTTTCGACTAGATGACTTAAATCTTAAAAGGTAAACTCTTCCAGTTTTACAAAGTGACACATGTTTAAATTCACAGTCATCCGGAAATATAATTAAATCCTGAAAATATAAAATCAAAATAATTATAAGCCATTTTAATTAATATTTACTATTTACTATCATATACATAATATTAATAACTATAAATTATTATAGAATATATAGTAAATTCGTAGTTCAATTTTACAAAAAATACTTCGATATATAAATATTCATACATCTTCTACAACACCAGTAGTACGATCTTTCCAACAAAGATGCATCAAAGAATCATCTGCTTGATAAACGTATAGTTGGCCCTTTCTATTGTCTGCGTAAACTATTTTTCCTTTCATTGACATTTTTCCTGCTTTAAACTCTACGAGATTTTTATTTACACCGCGAGCAGTATTATTTCCAAATAAAGCTCCACTAGACATTTTTTTATTTATTATTAATAAAATATTTACGAAATATATACATATAATTTTATTCGATACTTTCACTCTTGATATTTTTTAATATTATATTCCTCATAACCAATATTGTTCATCTATTAAAGTCACGAAATTAGTCTACGTTTGGAATAGCGGTTTAGTGAAATTCAATATAAGTACAATTGTGTTGAGTGCTGCCATCGAATGGTAGTTATACAAACTATCAACCTTACCGCTTTTTTTAAATATACCTAATATTTGATATACTGAATGCATTTCTTTCTAAGTACTTAACGATAATAATAATTTTTAAAAGTATTAAAAATATTGGTAGAAAATAGACATGCTCAGTCTTCAATATTACTAGTTTTACAACAAAATGTTTATTTAGTAATAAAACAATCCTCGTTTATCTAAAAAAAATTAATTTTACCATCATTTCCTTATTATTTTAAAATAATATAAAAATTGTTAATTTATAATTTAATATATATTAACAGTATTTAGATAAATAACTATTTTAATTACACGTAACATATAATATTTTTTTATTGAATTTGAAATAAAACTTAAGTTTTAAGATGACATTGGAAATCTTACAATAGATATAAATTAATATAGAAATGTTAATATAATAATTCAATATATTAATAAAGTTAAAATTTTTGAATTCTCAGTCGATATTGAAATTCAATTGATTTTGTTTATTAAAAAAAAATATGATTCTCTACAATAGTGCTTTGATTTTTGTATTTATATATGAAAATGTCAATTAATAAACGCTCAATTTTTTTATAGCAGTAAATAATCGATAACCATATAATAAGACATAATTAATGTAAATTATTCATTTACCCAAGAAAAAAAATAACAAAAAATAGTAATATAAAGAAAAATCATGAAATAAAAGCAGTAAAGAGTAACGCCATATAAACGAGTGTTACATTGTTGGTCCGAAAAAGTTTACTGATATGTGATCTCATAAAATCTGAGAATAAGAGCTATGTTAGAAATTGATTTTGCTTTATTGCTCATCATATAAGATACACGTAGCCACAAATGTAACTGGATAATATACATTTCAAATTGTGTAAATTTGTTAAAATTGAAATATTTATTTTTATAGACCTATATGGATACATTTTATATATTACACATTATTATTTAATTATTAGTTTATTACTATTTCAGCTTATTGCGCTAATAAAAATGTTTCATATTTTAGTACTGTTTGAATAAATAATAACTCATTGATATTATAAGTACCGTAATATTTTTAATGTGTTATCACACAAGACAGAAAAATAAATTATTATAAACCACTATATGTGATCAGTATATAAATAGCACATTCTTATAAATATTATGTTTACGACTGCCTGTTATTTTATTTTAATTTTAATTTAATATTAAATTTAATATTAGCTGCACAGAATAAATTAATTAATTAATAAATTAATTTTCTACTTTTTAAACTTTCTAATTATGTTTATTCAAAAATTTTATTTAAAGTAAAATTTAATTATAACACTACAAATAAGATCGTTATGATTTTAAATTTAATAGTATACTACATAGTATAGTACCATGAAGATATATAATTTTATATATAATATAAAACGAATAAATATGAATCCTGAAAATGAAAAACTATTTACCCA